>JAOXOE010027135.1:0-19281 GCA_028565055.1 Phoeniculus purpureus
CCTGGCGCCCCTCAACGAGGACAACGGGCGGTTCCTGCTGCTGGCCGCCCTCATCGCCGCGTACCTGAGCGCCGGCGCCACCGTGTTCTCGGCCCTCGAGAGCCCGTCGGAGGCGGCGGCGCAGCTCCGCTGGAACCGGACCCTGCACAACTTCAGCCGCATCTTCAACATCAGCCTGCCCGAGCTGCGCGCCTTCCTGCGGAGCTACGAGGCGGCCATGGCCGCGGGCATCCGCGTCGACGCGCTGCGGCCCCGCTGGGACTTCCCCGGCGCTTTCTACTTCGTGGGCACCGTCGTCTCCACCATAGGTGAGCGCGGCTCCGCGCCCGCCCGGGGATGCTGCGGCCCCGGGCCGGTCGTTATAGCGACCAAAGTTTGGGGACAGGCGCCGCCGCGTTGCTGCGGCAACCGTAGGACTTGCAGCCGGGGAGGGCGTGGGTCCGGGTCCCCGTTTCCTTTCGCCTTTCCCACCCGGGAGGTCGTCGTCCTGCTGCCCGCACCGCGGCACGGAGCGGGGACCTTTGCCAGACCCGCCCGGTTGCGCTCTGGCTCCCGCAAGAGCCGCAGGACCGTCGCGGCAGCCGGTGCCCCGGGCCGGG
Source organism: Phoeniculus purpureus (assembly GCA_028565055.1). Classification (NCBI taxonomy): domain Eukaryota; kingdom Metazoa; phylum Chordata; class Aves; order Bucerotiformes; family Phoeniculidae; genus Phoeniculus; species Phoeniculus purpureus. Next base: position 600 of record JAOXOE010027135.1, read on the forward strand.
CGTAGCGGGAGCCCCGTCCCTCCCCGGGAAACTTTGGCCGAGCGGTTGCATCAAGCGGCGCGAAGGAACGAGCGGGGCTGGTCGCCCGTCGAGCCGACCCTGTCTGCGCAGGATTGCGCCTAATGTCCCAGCGGCTCGTTACCGGGGTTGCTTCAGCTCCCGGGCGATGGCCGGGCGTTCGAGGTGCCCGTGCGCTGAGCTCGATACCCGTTTCAACTGCTGGCAAAGTGTGGGAATAAAGAGATGAACCACACGAAGCCGTGTGTGTTCTAGCTGCACCGTAACACACATTCTCGGAGCATCGCCGGCCACAGCTGACTGCAGTTCCCCAGAGCCGATAATGTGTTAGAACAGAAACACTTTACAAGTGAAGTGATGAGTTTTGGGGAGAGGATTTTTTTTTTAACTCCAAAATTACCATTTTTTTACTGTACAAGCACCATTAAGAGCTGTTGTGGGGGAGATTTACGTGAAGTAAAGCTGTGGCTGTCTGCTGCTCTTGGAGCACTGCTTGAGAAATCTTGTCCCTGCGGACACAAGATCTTTCCGAGTTGTTCTCTCTGCCAGTTTTTAAGTTCTGCACCAAGCCTTGGGGATCCTCAGCATAAATGTCAGGCTTTCCCTTTATTGGAGAGGAAGAAACACAAGTCCTTGTTGTGCTTACATTCATTAGGTTCAGAAAATATTTTATCAGTAGTGACTCATCTGTATAAGAGTCATGAGTGTGACCACAGCAGTGCTGGCAAGTACCGTTCCTGTTTGTGTTCAATAATTCAGTTAACTTTTCCTTTTCAACTACATCCAGTTGTCCAGTCATTAAAACACTATTTTATCATCTGTTAGGCCTTCTTCATCACAGGAGCATAAATATTTAGGAGATCATTACAACGGAGGAAGAGTCAATGAATTAACAAACCTTCTCTTTCCTTACACCTGCTGTAGCAAACAGAGAAACCTTCAGGTGATGGGTAAACTGTGTGATCGTCTGCCAACCCCGTTTTCTCTTCTCTGTGGCTATTGAAACGTAATTTGTCTCTTTTTCTTTTGCAAGTATTTGTTCACATGTCCACCTCCCTGCCCTCTGCAGTCATTTGTCCCTGGGTGGAGAGAATGAGAAACTCCCGCAGGGTTTTCTGGCAGCTCTCGACAGGTGTAAACGGCTGAACAGAACACAGGACAGTTTGTCTCATCCTGTAGTGCAACCTCAGGCACCGCTCTCTCTTCACAGCAAATAACATCTACAGCTCTCGCATGCAAGGTGGAGGCTGAGGATTGTTTTGCTCGAGCTCTGACAAAGGCTAGATTCTGCCAGCTGTTCCCCTGAGTGATACCTTTTCTTGGCATACTATCTGCTAGTACCTACTCCTGGATTACTTGCAGCACTTTGCATGAGTTCAGTGAGCCTGCTGTGGAGCGAAGGTTTGCCCTGGGTGAGGAGATGCAGCAGAAACAAAGCTGAGTTGTGCCTTTGAGCGCATTGAAGGCTGTGTCAGAGCCACTGTGCTGGGAGTGTTGAGCTGCGCAGCTCCAGCAGCAGTAGTGTCTCCTGGAGGGCTGGGGTTCCAAGGCTCAAGCACCCTATCCTGGCACAGCTTTTACAGGCTACATGTACGGTTCCTACAGATGAGGAGGAACTGCAGCCAGCACTTCTGTCTCACCTCTTCAAGCTGCTGCAGCCCACCGGTGAGCTCAGCTGTTTCTCCACAGACAAGGTTGCTTCCACTACACAGTCTTATTCAGTTATGGTGGCTCTGTTTGTGCAGCAGAAGCAAAAGAACCCAGTGAATTTACTAGATGTCCTGCTAAAATCCAAAAGCTCTGCTCTTAATGAAATGTACGCAGAGCTGTCTCCTCCGTAGTCCCTGCATGGCAGAAACCAAATGGGAGGCAGGCATCAAAATGACACCAGGGCTGTTCTTTCATGGTGCCTTTGTTCCTTCCCAGCCAGCTCGTTTATGTACCTCGCTACCTGGAGCATCTTCAGTTCTGCTGTGAGCTCACCCACCATATTATCCCGGTTCAGAGCAATTTCAATTGCCCTTGTGTCATGCTTAATTGACGGGGAGAGCGCTGTCTTTACTCACCCTCACCAGGAACTACCAGACATCTCCAGTCAAAACAGCCTGCCTTCCTCAACTTCATCAGTTACATGTGTCAAAGCAACTTTATTACTCCAGCTAAACATGTTCCTATCCTAGTGACACGTCAGAAAGCTTTCTTACTCACTGCTCAACAAACACTATGTAGGCGCTGCGTCTGTCAAGGGTAAATCACCCACAGGTTACTCAGCCATTTATCTGTAGAGGATTTCAACTTAGAACAAACTTAGGGTCTTTTCAAGTCCTCACTCTGCTTTCACTGGTTTTAATAAAAACACTAAATCCTTCGTATATGAGGGTCAAAGTACAGTCACCTAGGGACAGGGCTGCAAGTTCTCCTGAGGTTTGCATAAGCTGAACAGAGGGAGCGAGACTCCTGTTCTTCATCCAGCTATGAACACAAGGGTAAGGCACAGTCCTGAGGAAAAATGCTCCATCCACTGTCCTTGAGTAGAGCCTTTGCAGAGCCAAGCAGCTCCCCTTCATTAGGTGCTTTGTTTCCTGTACTTCCCCAGCTGCTGTTCGGCATCATTCCTAATGACCAGGCATTTAAAAAGGGAGGTCAGAAGAAGTACTCCAGTATGTAAACATGGTTTTTCAATGTACTATTTTTAAAAAGCACCCTTAGTGCAAGTGGATTGTTTTGGGGATGGAACATGTCCGGATTACAGGTGCTTGAGAAGGGCCCCTTGGAAGAAAAGCTGCAAAGACCTTCCCTCTGTAGAGCTGTGCGAGGGTCACAGATGTTTAGGGCAAAGTGTATAGGTGTGAGTAGGACTACTTATCCTTTCCTTGTCCCTGAGGTACCCTGTTAAATGACTTCATGTGGCCTGACAGCTCCACCATGCTCTGCTTTTATCTCAACAGGTAAAGCACGGCCCTGCGGGGTGGTGAGAGATGGGGCCTTGAAGCCACATGAATAAAGGCCAGTTTCAAGAGACCTGTTCATGAGAGACGTAACACTTGGTATTTTCTACTAGCTAACTAGCTCCTGGCAGCTGCTCTCTCCTTGCTTGGAATGTCAGCTGGGTTAGACTGTCTTCCCTCTGGGTCCTCTACAGGGCACCAACATGCCCAGCACATCATTTCTGCTTGTGCTCCACAGCCTAGGCACTATAACCACTCACTTGTAAAATATCCTCTGTCTCTGTGTTGTGGTCTTGTGGGGAAATCTGAAAGCAATGTGCAGACATAACGTGTCCAAGACAATTGGACAGCTCAACAAATGCATGGTCAGATGGTGGACAGCGCTGCTAGGAGCCAGGGAGTGAGCCTGCCCAGTAGTAGACTTTTCCGTGGTCATGTGGCAAGACATTCCACAAATGAACCGAGGTGGTCTGAAGACTTTAAGGGGAAATATATTTGTCTGGTCTTCTTCATTGCAGTGATTCAGAATATGAATTTGAGCTGCAGCTGGAGAAGGTTCTAGCTCTCTGCCCTCCAGGAATGCAGTTTCACTGTCCATATGGCCAGTGCAAACCAAAAGGCAGCAGTCAAAGCAGATGTGCACCTGATGAGTTTCAGTGTCCCACTTTTCAGGGCTATGCAGTCCTCTGAGGCTTGTACAGGCAGCTTTTGCAAAGGGTTCAAATCAGGGAGTAGTTGCCTTTAGAGTTGATCTCTTTGCAGTTAAAAAATAACCAAACAAAAACCAAACGAGAAAGCAGATGGAAGAGCAAGAAGGATTATCAGTCTGCAGTGTCCGCTTGTTTGTCTTTGCCACCCTGTATGTGGTCTGCAGCCAGCATGAGAGTGTTGCAGCCTGGTCTGCTGTGGCCGGATCTGATTCCTTAGGCACATATGATGTCTTAATCAATGTGCCCATGGATTTCTGAAAGTTATTTTCTCACTTGGGTAGTCTCAATAAAGAGCAGAGAGGAAGAGGCTCAGAGGTCTAGCAGGTCAATGGCCAGCACATCTCTGTAGAGAGTAGCGATCCTGCAGTGATTTTCCACAGAGGAGGACCTGGCACCATAGCAATGTTTTCTACTTGCTGTAGCTGCATGGAATATTAACTTGGTTGAGTACCAATGACAAGAATTTGCGGGCATGTGTTGGGTGCTCCAAGCAGAAAAGTAATTAAATCACTGTTTGCCCTCTTGTAGTTGTGAGCAACAACAGGGAGCTTTACTTGGAGTGCATCCATGTAGTTGCAAGTGTGACCTGAGGTGTCCAAGCTGAAGGGTCACAATGACGTAATTTTTATCCAGAATTTGTTGGATTTTTCATCTAGAAGGCAGGAGGGAGGAGCCCCAGTACCTTAGATAAAGCCCTTTTTGAAAGAAAGAGGATGATCAGGATATATTAGCCTCAGTACTGCTTAGGGTTTACCTTCCCCTGACCCAGAAAAATAAGCGTTTACGGTGCTTTGGACATCTAAACAGTGATTTCTGCAGAACACATCAGCTCAGCTGTGTTACTTAACAGATTTCTTAAGTATTAAACCCTAGCTATGAAATCAAATATTTCAAAACATTAACATCATTGCCATTGACGTCTAATTGCTGTTTTACAGCTGGAGAAGCTAAGTCAAGGACAGCCAAATCGCACTCCTTTTTGCTGTGGCTGTGAAGTTCAGGGTGATCAGCTGGAACACTGAACAAATGTCAAGCACTGCAGCATCTCAGAGCAGTCACCCAAAAAACAAAGCCTGTCTATAATATCAAGCAACAAAGAATTTGCCCAGCATCTGGTTGGGCTTGATGACCTTAAAGGTGTCTTTCAACCAAAATGATTATGTGCGCCTGTGATCACATGGAGTACAGTCCCACGTCTCAGAATCACGGAACATTAGGGGATTGGAAGGGACCTCAAAAGATCATCTAGTCCAATCCCCCTGCCAGAGCAGGATCCCCTAGATCAAGTCACACAGGAACATATCCAGGCGGGTTTTAAACATCTCCAGAGGAGATTCAACAAGTCAGGAGAAGTTTTATATTGTCTGTATGCTGGTTCAGGTTTGAGGGAGTTTGTGATCAAGGATTTTCCATTTTTGCAGCCTTTAGGGTCCCTGTAACTCAGGTAGTTGAAGGAGCAGTGTAAACTTAGGGAGTAAGTACTTCCCTCTTGGTACAACGCTCAGTTTAGTCTTCAGTGACAATGTTGCTGGGGACCGAGTGCCTGTATTTTGGTTCTCCGTGAATTTACAGGAGCTTGGAGAACTGAATGCAAGGCAAGTGTTGGTGGGCCAAATTACACTTTGACAGCTCTTCATCCGTATAGGTCATACATGTGGCTCCAGCCAGGCGGTCTGTATTACTAAGCAACGTCCACGTAAACCAGTTATCGTGCCTGTAATAGTGGTGAGAAAACGTAATTACTGGGCTTATCAGCTGCCCTGTTTGCTGCAGGCTCATAAATGCAAATCCTGCCTGAAACCCTGCAGGCTCTGTTCCCATAGAGCTTGGCCATGTCCCTAGCCTCTGCCCTTCCCCTTTGCTCTCCTGGGGCTATTGCCTCTTCCTTTCTCTTACACCTCATCACAGAATCACTGAATCATTTTGGTTGGAAGAGAATTTTAAGATCATCAAGTCCAACGGTTAACCCAGCACTGCCAGGTAATCACTAAATAGTGTCCCTCAGCAGCACATCTCTATGTCTTAAATACTTCCAGGGATGGTGACTCAAACACCTCCCTGGGCACCCTTTTCAAATGTTTGACAACCCTCTCAGTGAAGAAAATTTTCCTGATGTCCAATCTAAACTTTCCCTGGTGCAACATGTGGCCATTTCTTCTTGTCCTATGGCTTGTGGCTTGGAAGAAGAGACCAACCTGACTACATTACAACAACCCCAGTTCCCTCAGCCACTCCTCACAGGACTTGTTTTCTACAACCTTCACCAGCAGTTTTGCCTTTCTCTTGACACTCTCCAGCACCTCAATGTCCTTCTTTTGGTGAGGGGCCCAAAACTGAACCCAGTACTCAAAGTGCAGCCTCAGCATTGCAGAGCACAGGGGAACAATCACTCCCCCGACTCCTGCTGACCACACTCTTTCTAACACAAGCCAGGATGCCTTTGGCCTTCTTGGCCACCTGGGCACACTGCCAGCTCATACTCAGCTGGCTGTCAGGAAACATCCCCATGTCCTTTTCTGCTGGGAAGTTTTCCAAGCAGCCATCCCCAAGCGAAGAGCATTGCATGGGTCCGATATGACCATTGTGCAGGACCCAGTACTTGGCCCTGTTGAACTTCATGCAGTTGGCCTCAGACCATCAATCCAGCCCGTAGATCGTTACCTAACACTTCCCAGTCACCCATCTTACTCAGGCAGTCTTAATTTCTCTACCTTCCACTGCCTCCCTCCTAATTAGCCAGCCCTCCTCTACTGATTATTTGTTTGCCTGATTAAATTTTGAATATTTATGTGATGCCTGCAGCCTTTCAGTTAATAACTACCAAACAAGTCAAAAGCTGTACAGTTTCTTTCCGTTCCTCATCCCACCTGTCCCTCTTTGCTAGTGTTAATCCTGCTATTGACCCTCATTTCTTTTTCAGTCCATTTCTTCCTTCTCCGATTTTCTTCAGCTTCACACAGACCATACAGAGTTCATTGTGTTTTTCTCACTTACACTGATGGGTCATCTTTGCAAGCACATCATCTGGCTTTTATCTAAATTTAATTGCTATTCATCGTGGAGAGAAGAGGAAAAGGACAGATCTGTTGGCAATTAGCTTCATATGACAAGATCCACTCCCGGTGTTGTGCTGGGGAGCCAATGTCATTTCTCATGAACGCAGTGTTACCTTGTCTTTGCAGCTCTTGAACTCAGTTAGAATTTTACCTCTTGCCATGGTAGCCCCAGGGTTAGAGCAACAGAAAGTGAACTCAGAACATTTCATCTCCCATTTTTACTATGAAGACAGCTTGATATTTCTAGAAACGCAGCCTGTGCCCATGATCCATACGAGCCTTGCTTAACTTTATTAAAACAGACAGCCCTTGCAGCGTGTCAGCAGCACCAAGTTTTGGGGGAAGGGGGGAAGGACAAAGGGTTGGAAGAGTGAAAGTCCTCCTGAGCAAAATAAGGCTCAGACATTAAAATGAAACCTTTTGTGACTAGAAACACTTAGGTAACACAGAATTATCATCTAAAGGACAATCCATGTTTATAAATATGTGAAGGGTGGGTGCCAGGAGGATGAAGCCAGGCTCTGCTCAGTGCCATCTAATGATAGGGCAAGGATCAATGGGTGTCAGCTGGAACAGTGGAGGTTCCACATCAATATGAGAAGGAACCTCTTCATGGTGAGGGTGACAGAGCACTGCAAGGGGCTGCCCAGGGAGGCTGTGGAGTCTCCTTCTCTGGAGACATTTAAAACCTGCCTGGATATGTTCCTGTGCGGCTTGATCTAGGGATCCTGCCATGGTGGGGAGATTGGACTGGATGGTCTTTCAAGGTCCCTTCCAATCCCTAATGTTCTGTGATTCTGTGAATTGCATAGCAATCCAGAAAACCCAAGACTGTTTAATTTTTTAGCTCCTCAATAGCCTGCTTCTGCTAAAGTCATTAGTAGACCAGTCCACGGAGCTTTGGGAAATCCCACCTGACTTATTTTATCGGCACAGTAGTTTCAGGTCTGATAATTGCCAGCACTTGTCATTCCTGTACCTGATACCTCTCCCTAAACTTGGTGGGTCTGCTGATGGTAGCCAGAGACTTGCAAGGTTTTAATGCAATCTCTCTTGAATCAAATCAGCACTAGAATGAACATCAAATCTGATTACATTAGATAAGGCAAAATGTTAGAAGATGTTTCCAGGTAACTAAAGCTTTGGAGTAGAATAAGGTAAGAAATCAAACATTTTCACGTTAACATATGGGATTACATCTATGGATGAAGCACTGCTGTCGCTGGTGTTTAAAAATGCATAGTAAGTGCTCCTTTCTCACTGATCAGAGAGAATCAGTAAAACTCTGATAGCTGTTATAGACCCACAGTGATTCCTAGATGAATTTTAACCTGTCTGAGCTTGTACCGCTGCAGCTTTTTCCCCTTTAGAAGAGATGGGCAAATGTTCGTATCCATTCTCAAGTCTTATGCAGGCAAATTGAATCATGGCAGAAACAGCAGCTAGGGGATATTTGCCCATGTGAGAACCGGGAGAGAAACTAACTCTGTACATTCCAATTAAAACCAGATACAATCCTTTTGATTATTCGTTATTGAATGTTCTGTCATCTCTTTGCTTGAGAGAGACATAACCAACATATTATCTGCTGGGGATAAACAAACTATACTGTGTCGTTTGTGCCTTAAACCCTCTGGGGCCAGGAATGTCTGCAGGGTATCGAACTGGAATCTGAATTGTAGTTTTCATGAGAGGGGCAGAAAGAAGCTGTTTGATAAAATGAATTGTTCTTTTACTGGACAGGCTGACCAGGGGGAAATTTAATGAGCTCTAACAAGGGCAAGTGTAGAGTCTGGCATCTGGGCAAGAACAACCCAGGTACCAGTATAGGTTGGGGACTGACCTGTTGGAAAGCAGTGTAGGAGAAAGGGACCTGGGGGTCTTGGTGGACAGCAGGATGACTGATGAGCCAGTAATGTGCCCTTGTGGCCAAGAAGACCAATGGCATCCTGGGGTGGTTAGCAGATCACAGACTGAGAGAAGTTCTCCTCCCCCTCTGCCCTGATGAGACTGCATCTGGAATAGTGTGTCCAGTTTTGGGCTCTTCAGTTCAAGAAGGACACAAGACTGCTGGAGAGAGTCCAGCACAGAGCCACAAAGATGATGGAGTACAACATCTCCCTTATGAGGAAAGGCTGAGGGAGATGGGTCTCTAGCTTAGAGAAAAGGAGACTGAGGGGTGACTTCATTAATGTTTTTAAATCCGTGAAGGGTGGGTGTCAGGAAGATCAAGCCAGGCTCTTCTCAATGTCATCTAGTGATAGGAAAAGGGGCAATGGGTGTGAGCTGGAACACAGGAGGTTCCACATCAATATGAGAAGGAACTTCTTCCCAGTGAGGGTGACAGAGCACTGGAAGGTCTGCCCAGGGGGGTTGTGGAGTCTCCTTCTCTGGAGATGTTTAAAACCCACCTTGAAATGTCCCTGTGTGACTGGATCTAGGTGATCCTGCTGTGGTGGTGGGGATTTGACTAGATGATCTTTCGAAGTCCCTTCCAATCCCTAATGTTCTGTGATTCTGTGATTTACAAAACATGCTGCTGGCAATGCTGCAAGGACCAGGAAAATCTTAGATAAGATCAAAAGCTCAAAATGATAAAGTCGTGAAGTTGTTCAGTGTCACTAAATTTAAAAGTAGTCAAGGGTTGTTCTTGCTAAGGAAGGGTTAAATGCAGAAATAGAAAATGAGAAATAACTGGTTAGTCAGCAGTCCTATCACCCTGTATTTCTGTTACAGCTTCTTAAAATTAGGTCTTTGAGCCTGCACAAATGAATTAGAAGAGCTTCCTGAGCAACAAGATACATGAGAATTCGCTGATTTGCTTTCAGGCAATTTGCTTTTTTTAAATGAGGGACTAACAAATGAATATTTAAACCATTTAGAAGTCGAGATCGATTTATCAGGCTTTTTTCATTAAATTGCAAGCCTACAGAGATTTGGGAAAAAACTGACCAAACAGTGGAAAACATGTTAATGTATTTAGGGTCATCTTTGTCCTACAGGTCCATCTGTGTAGGTTAACTCTTGATAAAGCTCAAGGAGTAAGACAGCTATCAAGAAACAGATGTTCTCTCAGCACCTTCCTACACAACTACTAGTGGCAGAAGAAAAATAGGCTGCAGGTCTGTTGTTTAAGCCAGTCAAAAGATAAGGAGGTGACCTAACCATTTTACAGCCTTTCCCATCTGTAGGGCTTAGAAAGCCCTTGTTTTATCGGACTTCTCATGTGGGAAATACGACAAATGCCTCCCACGGAGGTTGTGGAGTCCCTTCTCTGGAGACATGTAAAACCTGCCTGGACATGTTCCTGTGTGACTTGATCTAGGTGATCCTGCTGTGGTGGGGGGATTGGATTGGATGAACTTTCGAGATCCCTTCCAATCTCTAATGTTGTGTGTTTCTGTGTGATCACTTGTGAAATTCAGGTAATGCTGTTTCTGAGCCGGAGAGGATATGTCCCGTGAGGTGTACTGGCACTGGAGCGGCAGTACACGTTCAGGCGTTCTTTTGAAACTCAGAATGTCTCAAGAGTGTAAGAAAGAGTGGATGATACTATTGTACTCACAGTTCAGAAAAAAACCCTTGCACCACCTTGGGTCTGCTCAAGCATCTGAAGTACAACTGCAAGTTTCAGTAAACAGCCAGAGCAGCTGTGAATGCCAACGTTTGGAACACTGCATTTGAAATGGCAGGGCATAAGCTTTTTCCTCTTTGGGTGTTGCTTAGATACACAATTATCCACACAAAAAACCCTCTCAGAAACAGGAAAATAAAAGTGGAAGCAGCTTTAAAGGATGAAAAATTAAGATTGTAAAATAAACCAACTTCTGAAACTACGTTCATCTAGAATAGCATCAGATACACGACTGTAGGAAAGCTGGCAGAGGTGATGGTGTAGAGCTTCACATACTGGACCCATCTCAAGAAAGATGAGTTGGCCACTCTCGGTGTCCCTATCTTTCATGTGTATCTGTGGTTCCTGTGATGGACCCTGTCTGTTAATGGGTTATGATGCTTTTGGTTTCTGTGGAATTTTGAAAACAGCTACCCTACATTCCAGAATTTCCTCTGCCTGTTAAGGTCTCAGAAATCTCCACTGTTCTAGCTGCAATTCAGCCAGGTTAGGAAAGCGAGGGCAGATCCTTCTGCACATGAGCTGGAGTGTGAGCAGGGGTCTGGTACAGCCCTGATAGCTGTTAGTTCAAGGTGTTGAAGACAGCCTCTAGTGCAAGGAAGAGTTTTTCCACAGTACTGTAACTTACTCAAACAACCAGGGAGCATGTGGGCTTATTTTTCCATTGTGAACACCTATTTCAGAACAGATTAGAGCAAAATGTTTTTCACCAGCTGCTAGCGTAAGGACAGACAACCTGTGATCATCAGGCATGGAGGCAGTCACAAGAAGCAGCTCTGGAATAGCTTTGGTCAATTCGCAGGAAGACAGGCTGCAATCAAAAGAAAGAACATCCTTATTTCATCTCCTTTTTGTGGGAGTCTTCCATTGTGAGGTGGTTAGGATTAATTTAGCCAAAACTAACACATTTGCCTTCTGTTTTAACAAACCATTAGGGCACTGGAGCTGTGCTAAGGGGCAGAGTTGCTGACAAGAGGGTTATTTCGTATTGGCTCAAGATTTACCCAAGGAAAGTACCATAAAATAAGCAGTTTCTGACCGTAAGCCAGAGTCTCCTGCAGGGCTTCAGCAAAGAATGTGTTATTTATAAGAGAAAAAAAACCCTGAAGCTTTGGAAGAAGATGTGTTTATGATCAGTGTGTTAATTGAGAAGGAAGATGGTCGTGCCATGGGACACCTCCATCCCTCTACAGTCAGCAAGAATAGTGCCAGCATGTAGGTCCTGACTTTCTCTGCAGTTTGAAATCTTACTCTTCTGATTTCTGTTATTCTCTGGGCCTCATTCTCTACCATCTCCTTTTAAGAGAGGTCCTCTGTCCTCTGTTAGAAACTGCTCTGTTGCAATAGCATTAACCAGGAAACCCAAACATAAGATGGCCACCTGTCCCCAGCATCAAACCTATGACTTGCCCCTTGCATTCCCTCTTCAGGGGGTGCTGCGTAGCACAACCTCAGGCCAGAGCAGTTGCCCAGCTGGCAGCACTGGCTGCTTGCTGCAAGTGAGGCCCCATCTCTTTGTACAGTGTGCATAGAGGAACAGCCAGCCCCAGCCAGGGAACCACAAAACACTCCTGCTTCTTCCTTGGCTTGGTTCTGCACTGAGGCAGCTTGGCCAGACCAGATGATCAGAGTCCTGTATTTGTGGAGCAATGTCCTCATTGGTAATGGCATGTAGTGGTGAGTGAGGGTGGCCTTGTTCGGTTAGCGTTCGGTATGCACTTTCTTCTCACACTGTGCAAGGACCCCGTGCAGTACAGCTCAGAAAAAAGGCTGGGTTTCTTCTGATAAATAACTGGAGCAAGAGTCCTGCTGCTGCTGGTGAAGTTGAAGTCCCTGCCTTTTTCTTTTTAAGGGTCATTTATCACTCAAGTTTACAAAAGTTAGACCACTGGAGCTGATAAATGTGCTTGCTGAGTACTCACTAGAGATTTAAGAGCTTTCTTGATCGTAAGTGTCAGCGTAGAAAAGCACTTGGGAAACCTGCTGTGAGGAGAAGGCAAACACACATGAGCAGCCATGTTTTGAGGAGGTTACTCCTTTCCCATTTCCTGAGACCTCTTAGGGGTACCTGTAGTGCCTTAAACCCCTGTCATGGTGACAACACTTGAGCTTTCTGAGTAAAAACCTCTCCCTTGCTCCTCTCAGGTCCAGCATATTCATCACCCTAAATTCACTGTTCCAGCTCTGAGCTCTGTCACACAAGACGCCTTCTCCATAGGGCACAGGGTGCCCTCCTCAGCTGCCTGCTAACATGGCCAGGTATCAGCCACACATGGCAGCACCTCCACATGTAAGTGCCATGTGTCCAGGGTCAAGCTTCGTATTCCCATCTTTAGAGAATTTCACAAGACAGGTTTCCCTGCAGCTTCTTAGTTACTGACTGTCTAACTTCCTACCCTCTTCCTAGCACTGGAGATCTTTCACCACCTTCTCCTCACCAAGATTTCATCTTCAGAGCACCTGAATCACACCCTAGCACCTCTGGTACCTCCACAATCCTCTCCATCACACCACTCCCTCAGGAGGCACTTCCTGCTGCATTCCCACAGGGCAGCCCCTTGTAGCATCCTACTGCTCTCCTGGGATGCCCATGGGAGTGCAGACCCCTTGGCCGTGAGCAGAAACCACAAGCTGCCAGAGGATCTGGGGAGTCCCAACATCCCTGCCCTGATGGAGCTCCCTGCCACCTCCAAGCCCTGGGAAAAGGTGCTGCTGCCCAGATCTGTCTCTTGTCCTCATACAGGTCTCTCTCGGGTATAATTTCAGGTTAATTTTGTCACTCATCTCTACAGAAAAATACTGTTGCCTCTCTGTTTATATTTTTCAGATGCATCTGGTGACTACCAATGGTTTCAGCTTTACCTCTCAGTTATTTAATATCATGGTTGCCAACCTAATAATTTTCTCCCAGGGAAGCTTAGGTTATTTTCAGCTGTCAATTCTATTAACTTTTAAAAACAAATGTACTTTACAGAGGAATGAAAATGCAGCCATGACATTTATCCAGCAGAGAAATGCTGGAGGTGATTGATTATGGTGTTCACTGATGTCGTGCATTGCAACACTTTGGGTAACCAATAACCTGATCATATTTGTGTGCAAACAGACTAAAACTGGCACTGCAGAAAGCCTTTAACAACTGCTTGCAGCTCCTTAAAGCTCTTTAACATTTAATTTATCATCTCCTGGCTCTGTTCTGTCAGGATGGCTCCTTTTGAGTAGCAGTTGTCTCAAACACCTGACTAGTATTTTACCCGTGGAGTTGTAACAAGGAGCAACAGTAATGACTTGGATGGGTTTTAATTACATTCATCAAGTTTGTCAAGGTGCTTTTCCAGGTCACAGCACAGACTGGACATGCCACAGTCTCTGCTGGATTTGGAGCATACATGCACATTTTTATGTTCTGGCCCGTCATGGGAGTTAGGGAGGAAATTACCTGGCTTAGTCCACTTCATAAAGCACATTTACAGCACCTCTGAGTATTTATTTGCTGTAGGTTTTGGGGACAAGCCTATATTGAATGAATGTTATGAAAATTACAAAAAAATTAGGAAATGCCCAAAATAGCCTGTTTGTTCCACTCGATGTGTTTTGTATGTTACCAAGGAAGGAGATAGATAGATAGATAGATAGATAGATAGATAGATAGATAGATAGATAGATAAAAAGGTAGATAGATGGATAGATAGATAAAATGATAGATAGGTGGATGGATACATAGATAGATAAAAAGATAGGTGGATAGATAGATCGATAGATAGATATACAGATAGATTGATTATGGGAGTCAGTCCTTAGCTGCATAGTCACTCGCTATTTTCTCCGTGGGTTATCTGCCCCAGCACAGAACTCATGGGTCACCAAGGACTAGAAGCCTGTATAGGATACAGGTTAGGCCAGCCCTAAGAACTCCAGTGTTATCTCATGTCTTCAGACACAGCATGCATCTAACTTAAAATGTCTTAACTCACGCAGTGCTGAACAGACCACTACTGCTCACGAGCCCTGTTTCCAGATACTAAAGGCTTTGCAGTGGAAAAGCTGTACAAAAATGTAGTGTTTGAGCCCGAAGGGGGGGTTTGAATGAATTCATCTGACAGAGATGTTACAGTTAAGTTTTTCATTTTTAGTTTGAAAATGCAAAGCCTGGTGGAAGAACTGGTTCATAGTCTCCCTCCTTGGGTAAAAATGCTGGATGCAGCAGAAGGTTTCCATATGCAGTGGTTTTGCCAGCTCCAGGCTGTGACCCTGTATCCAAGGCAACTGTTTCTGGATGTCATGTTGTAAGGAGCTGTGGAATAGTTGTGAAGTACACAGGTATGACTCCTCTCAGGGGCAATAATGATGAAATGCTGCCAGGTGGAAAAGGGGTTGAAGGTAGCACCAGATCCCAAATACAGAATTTAGAATCTGATGGGTTATTGCTTAGCCTGGTATATATGTTAGTAAACACCAGCCAGGCCTGTCAGAAAGCTGTGGAATAAAGCAAGTATGGAACAGGCAGGAAACAAAATTGCTTGCTCTTAGTTGATCTGTCTGCTTTGTAACCTCCACGTCTTGGGTGCCAGTCCTATAAGAGCTTAGTCTTTAAGTGGCAAGAACTTCTCTCTCCCTTCTGGTTATAGTTTTGTGTTACTTTGGGTTTTTTTTTATTTCTGAGGAAGTTGTTTAAAAAAACTATGCTTAACAGATTTCTTTTCTTTTGATTCCTTTAAATACAACTGCATTGTAGTTATGTAATGGTAGACAGGTGATGCTACTCTCATGATCTAAGTGCTATTACGCTTTGAGATCTACCGTGATTGCTCAGTTGTGCTGACTTGATGTATGAGCCAAGTCCCATGGCACAAGGTCTGCCTAAGAGGTGAGGGTCTGGCTGAAAGAGGTGGGGATGCACAGTGCCATGGTGAAGGCTGGAAGGCTTTCTTACATTCAGTCTTTGAGGTCACCAAAGCTTTCCTCCATCTCTGGGCAAATACATCTTTACTGGAACACTGTTATCCCCTTTAATCTCATACAATAAGACAATGCAATTGCCAAATCATTTGGCCCAAGGGAAGAGTTTATAGGTACTAAAGCTGCTATTCCTTTTTGCCTTCATCAACTATCTCTTTTACCCATAAGAAAATAGGCAGAAGAACAGAAAGCAAGAGCAACAGAAAGCATCTCACAGGCTTGTCCAGCTGCACTACCTCTTGAATCCATCACCATCTCAGGTAAATTAAAAATTCAGATGAGCAGAATAATAACCACAAAACCTATTATACAAGTGACCACAAAACCTATTATGAGGGACTGATTAATTGACAGAACTTCCTCATGAGAGGCTGCTTAAGGATAGTGTTTTCTGAGAGTTTTTATCAACTCTATTAATTCTGTTTGTTTACAGTGAAGAAGACTCAAAACAGCCGAAATTGGTACTTCCATAGAGCTTGTACCTGAAGTAGTGGGGCAGGATTAGAATGGAGAAGGTCAAAATGTTGCATCTGAGCCACACAAAATCAACTCCAGGTGCCTTGTACAATATACGTCAGGGCCATGAAAAATGCAGAGCACCATTGTCATTCTTTCCTTGTACTATCTCAGAGGAACAGGCAGTTCTGGATTAATTCGTTTCATCCAGGCATCCTGCTGTACTTAGCCTTGAGCAGGGGCTGAGCTCAGACATGTTGTACTGAATGTACCAGCACTAACCCCTCATGGTCCAGGTGGTGCAGAAGGGACAGGCACAGCTGGTGAATGAAGACCCTGCACATGAGTGCACATCTATCTGCTAGCTGTTGACTAAGTTACTGTGTTTGTCTGGTCTTACTTGTTGCTTGGTTTATGGGTTTCTTAGCACTCTCGTTGCTGTGATAGATCCTTTCACCTGAATCTTGGTAACATTATGCTTCAGAAATCACACTTAAACCACTTAAAAAATACAAAACTTCACCACCTCCCATGAGTGATCACCAGAAAATACTAAAACGTGTCAGCGTGATCCAAACTGTCACTAGCTTTGTCATTAATAAATGTGTCTAGCCATATGTGTGACAATAAACCCATTTATTTGGATGGTGATGCTCACATGCTTGCTGTGAAACACATATTTAAATGGTTTGCTGACAAAGCATGGGTGAACAGATGCCTTCTCTGTAACAAGCTGGCCATGTGTCCTGAGCTGGCAAACACAACAGGCTCCCCGGCTTCTTCTGAGAACCAGGCACTAGTGGATATTCATCATCAAATAAGAAGGCTCCTGCAAGCAGCCAGGGGTTAGCTCAATAATGTTTATAAATATGTGAAAGATGAGTGTCAGGAGGATGGTGCCAGGCTCTTCTCAGTGTCATCTAATGATAAGACAAGGGGCAGTGGGCGTGAGCTGGAACATAGGAGGTTCCACATCAAGATGAGAAGGAACTTCTTCATGGTGCTCATGACAGAGCACTGGAACAGGCTGCTCAGGGAGGTGGTGGAGTCTCCTTCTCTGGAGATGTTTAAAACCTGCCTGGAATATGTTCCTGTGTGACTGGATCTAGGTGATCCTGCTGTGGCAGGGGGATTGGACTAGATGATTTTTTGAGTTCTCTTCCAATCCCTAATGTTCTGTGATTCTGTGAAAATCAGCTTCACTCTACAGAGGATGAGTCACTGAGAAGAGCTTCCCAGTGACTCTTGCTAAGCCTGGGACCCCAAAAGAGCTCTGGTCAGAGACGGCGTTGTAAAATGACAAAATGAAGAGACAGTGGGTAGTGAACAAAACCTAATGACCTCCTTAATCATGTTTTGTTTTCTAGTAATACTGTGCAATTATGTCACAGCTTCTACAGATGAGAGTGTTTCTACTGTGAGGATAGCGATGACACAGTGTAGTTCAAATTGCTGACACAAGCTGTTTCCGACCATACCACACCTGTCGTGAAACAGGACCCCCTCTCTCCTCATGCACCTTCAGATCATTGAAGAGACGCTCCCAAGTTCACTTGTCAGAAGCATTGACAGTTTTTTTATCTGCAAATGTGCAATTATGTATTGATGAAGTACAAAGGTAGGACAAGTAAATTGTCCAGAAAAAATACCAATTATGAGGCTTAATCAATAGATTTCAAGCAGCAGTCTCAGCTGTTGCACATCGGGAATATTTTCCTGTTGCTGTTTAAAGGTGTGTCGTGATAATAAACTGGATTTAATGATTTCGTTGTGCTCTGTGCTAAAAATAGCTCCTTTCTCTTCGCAAACTTCCAGTGATGTGGTCTGATGTTGGCATTTACCTCTCCGAGTGTGCTATTTGCTCAGCAATTTCATAGAACAATAAGGTAAAGAAACTTCAGCACGTGAATTTTTCACAAATTTCATTACTTTAGATCTAGGCGGTCCTGCTGTGGCGGGGGGATTGGACTAGATGATCTTTCGAGGTCCCTTCCAATCCCTAATGTTCTGTGACTCTGTGATTAGACACGGTTCTTTATTCAGTGGACACGAGCGGTCACCTCAATCCCATCGGCGTGTTTTTTGACTGAACCAACAAGCACTTTTACAGGGAAGGATGGCAGCACAAGGGTAATACATGCAGAACTGAGCTTCAGAAGAATCTTCTGGAGATAGCGTGTGAAATATATGTAGTTCTTTCTCATAAAATAACTAGAATCAGCAAGCGACATGGAACAAACTTACTGTATTTATTTGCATGCAAATTTAAGATCACTTCTGTGGTTGTTTAAGCATCTGTAGCTGTAAGGCATTGCTGCTTATACATAAAATTACGTGTTTGAGTAATGTGAAAACAATTCTTGTAAAGAAGAGGTGAATTAATACTGCTGTGGGATCTTTCCAGGTTTGTATACTCCGAGTTTTCTATTTAAATGGACAGCAGCATTTTTCCCTGCTGTGACTATCAGTCCGCAGGATCCCAGTGCTCCCAGTCTGCCAGGCAGCTCTGCAGTGTGGGTGATCTTGTCAATATCTTTACCTTCCTTCTGTGCTGATATCAGGCGGTCTAGCTGCAGTCTGGATAGGTTGACAGTACTGTAAAGTGCTGTAAAGGCTGAGGGAGCTGCGTCTCTTTAGCTTAGAGAAAAGGAGACTGAGGAGTGACCTCATTAATGTTTATCAATATGTGAAAGGTTGGTGTCAGGAGGATGGAGTTGAGCTCTGCTCAGTGTCATCCAATGATAGGACAAGGGGCACTGGATGTAAGCTGGAACATAGGAGGTTCCACATCAATATGAGAAGGAACTTCACCCCAGTGAGGGTAACAGAGCACTGGAACAGGCTGCCCAGGGGGGTTGTGGAGTCTCCTTCTCTGGAGACATTTAAAACCCACCTGGACAT
>JAOXOE010027136.1:0-19280 GCA_028565055.1 Phoeniculus purpureus
GGAGCATCCCCGGTGCGAGGCGCGGCGAGTCTCTGGCCCAGCACCGCCCACTCTGAGCACTATCATCAGCGAGTACAAATCGCGGGGGGCTCGCCCAGGCGGCCCCGACACGCTCGGGGCTCCCGCAGGGTGTGAAGCGCAGCTCCTCCACCGCCTTTATGTTGCCGACAGCGCGATCCGCAAGCGAAGGCGGAGCGGGGGCTGCGCTGAGCCGCATCCCTCACGGCAAGCGCTACCTGACAGGCACTCGGCGAAGCACTTCAATAAAACATGAAAAGAAGGTGGTTTTGGGGAAAAAGATGAGCTGGCTGTCCTCAGGGTTCTCATGCCTTTTGTATGGCAGGAGGACTGCGGTGCTGATGGAGGGGTCGTGCTCGGGGGCTGCGAAGCAGCTCAGGATAAACGTGGCAAGCTCAGGGACAAGAAGCGGGTTTAGTGACACGTAGTAAAGATGCGTCCTCCAAGCCTGCCCGTCGGCAGTAGAGACCACTCGTGCTCTGTTCTGTCAGCTTCCCAATATACAGCTGTTTGGGTGGCGCTCTGCTAATTCAAGGGGGTTTGCTTTGCTGGAAGTGTTGGGGAAATTGCTTTTGCCAGAGTAAAAACCTGCAGTGGATGAATGAGAAACGTGTAGGGAAAGGTGAGGACTGTAACACTGAAAAATGTACAAACACTGATCAGATTCTAAAGTTAAGAAAAAAACTCCTATTGTATCGTAATGATGAAACCAATCCAGAAATGTATCAATATCAAATAGAAATTTCAAAGTAATTGGAAGAAGTGATAATATTTCTATACTATTGTTAATCTGCTATGAAACATTTAGCAGAGGAGGTCTTCAGTAAGTTACTGAGTTGTGTGTATAGTAAACATTCACAGTTTCATAGAACACCAAGTTGGAACAGACCTCAAGGATCATCTAATCCAGCCTATCAAGCTAAAAATACAATTAAATGAGATGTCCCAGCAGCCTGTCAAGCTGGGTCCTAAAACTGTCCGGTGTAGGGCAATTGACCCCTTTGCTTGGGAGATTATTCCAATGTTTAATTGTTCTAATGGTGAAGAGTTTTCTTCTGGACTCCAGTGGGAATCTCCCCAGGAGTAACTTACACCCATCACCCCTTGTCTTTTCCATCTGACTCCTTGTGAAAAGGGAGTCACCACCCTCTTGGTATCTACCCTTTAGGTACAGGAACATGGTGATAAGATTCCCCCTAAGCCTTCTCAAGACTGAACATACCCAGCTTTCTCATCCTTTCCTCATGTGGCAGGTCTTCCAGCCCTTAGGTCATCACATGGTGGCTACTTGGTATCAGCTCCCTCATTTCTTCTGTTTCTTATCATATGATGGCTTTTTATTTTTGGACTGATTATTCTCAGAAATTGTCCTTGAATTTCCTGCCCTCTACTTACAGAGACAGGTCAGTATAATGGGAGAGAAACACTGGGGACCAACTGGCCTACTACTGCAGGCATCACACCTGCTAAGTCCTCGCAAAGGGTACAATCATTGGAGAAGTTAACTGAGAGATGTGTGGAGGTGTCTCACTGAATGGTTCTAATGATATTACCATCTTTTCCATATTATTCTGCAACTGTCTGCTATGCAATAGACTGACTGCCTTTGCTGTGGCTCTGTGTAGCTCTTAACTAACTTCCACAGTATATATATATTTAATTTTTGATCACTAAAAATGAAGAATGTTATGTCAGTTGTTTTAGTGACTTGGCCAACCTCAATACCAGGTATATCTTTTCTCCCATTCATCTGTATTGGTCACCAAGAGGGTGGTGACTCCATTTTCGCAAGGAGTCAGATGGAAAAGACAGGGGGTGATCAGTTAAGTTACTCCTAGGGAGATTCCCATTGGTGTCCAGAAGAAACCTCTTCAGCGTTAGAACAATTAAACATTGGAATAATCTCCCAAGGGAAGGGGTCGATTGTCCTACACTGGACAGTTTTAGACCCCAGCGTGACAGGCTGCTAGGACATCTAATTTAAACTGTATTTTTAGCCTGTTAGGTTGGACTAGATGATCCTCGAAGTCCCTTCCAACTTGGTGTTCTATGAATCTATGGATTTGTTTGAAATTAGCCAGTAGCCCCTCTCGTCTTCACAATCTATAGAGATTTGTTCAAAATGGTGTGCTTGGTGCTCTCATTGCATAACTTCCTCAAATTATTATTTCCAGTTTACAACTTCTGGTAAGTGATATTTATGAATTTTTGCTGTTATTAGTGCGCTCTAGGGTATTTTTGGTAGCATTCCTAAGTTATTGTTTCTCATAGTTTGATGTCTTCCTATGATTGAATATCCTTTGGACTGAGGCAGTGGTAGCTATGCAGGGTTGTGCACTGAGAGGTACCAGGCAGCACCCCGTAGCCCTGTATGTTTGTACGTGGAGATAAATACTAGGTGATACCTAAGTTCAGTTTACTGACTGCAGCACCCAGGTGTAGCAGTGGCTTCTGTTTAACAATGGAGTTGGGTCATCTCTATTTGGTACCTCAGAAATTTGTGCGCTTATTTTTTTAAATATTTATTGAGATTATTTCGAGAAATGGCAGGACCTGTGCCATTCTCAAATAGGGAAACCAGTGACAAAAAGGTAGCACACCAGTTGCTCTCAGGACAGGACAGGTGGAACAGGGCTTTTGTTAGTGTCTTTTTTTCCTGTTGATGTTTCCCATGCAGAAAATAAACACTAGAGTTGTTTTTTTTCCAAGGCTGGCCTGATCTATTTCATAGTAAAAATGAACAGTCTATTTTCAGGTAGAATTCCTTCTATCTGTTGTTTCAGCTGTCAGATTGAGGACAACATAGATGGTTTCTGGCTTTGATTTACAGTTAAAATGCAGAAACCCGTAGTTATGATGTCTTGTAAGCTAAAATGCAGCTTAGGAGAGATGCAAAAAGAGTTCTCTAACAGTGATCATTGCTAAAGATCACAGTTCTTCAATCTGTGGTACGTGTTCTTAATCCAGCCTGGGGTCTGCCTCTGCTGTGTTGTCTCAGTTTTCTCTTGCTCGTGCAAAGGACTCACTTAAATGAACAAGACTATCTGTAGAAGAAGGGACTCATATTTAAAGGAAAGAAAAGCCATCCAATACCTGATACTTGGAAGCTGGTTCAATTCCTCATCTTGCCACAGACTTTCTATCTGACCTTGAACACAGCATTTTTTTCCACTGATAGGACAGTGGAGAGGCTTTCGTGTGGCTGGTGGTGTTTAAGGCACCAACCCAATTGTTTCCATGGAAATGTGATCCTCTGTGATCAGGCATCAGAACCTGGCCTGAGGATGTCTCATAACAAAGCTGCAGAAAATTCATAACCTAGTGTCCACTTTGCTTTATACTTATGGTAGATGTGCTGATGGCAAGAACTCCAAGCCTTTACACAACACACAGTCTGGGAGGCTGAACTGGATGAAGACATCAACATGTAAAGGTCACAGCTGTTACTGTAATTGTCCTTGTTCATGTGGGGACCACAAAGCCCAAAGTGGCACATTACTGGGAGCACGTGTTCCAGGGTGGTGTTCACCACAGCAGGTACAACCTCATGTTCTAAGGTAACTCTGCACATAGCTACTGTAGAAGCAAACCTGCAGAGGCTGGTAGTTATTGAAATATCATTGGTACCCCACAGAAAATCATGAGGCTGTGTTCTCCCAGTTGCTATCAACCGGGCTCTTTGACTGTCACTTATAACACTGATCAATATCATTCCTGGTAGTCTTAGTTGTGATATTAAGTCTTATCTGAGGGACAGCCACCACTGGTAGCAGTGGGGTGTTTCTGTTCATGCCAGAGCTGAAGCGCACAGATGGAGAGTTGTGGGTGGAGCTGCTGTTCCATTGTCCATTGTGTCTGTATAAAAGGTCTCTGCTCTACAGGATTTTCAGCCTAGTGCTTCACACACCGCTCAGTTTCAGACAGTAGCTATGTTATGTTTTTATTTTTGAAAAGCTAATTAACCTTGTGTGGATTTTCATGTAATCACTTGGAAGAAACCTCCTTTGCATTTCCATAAGGTGACCAGTTGTAATGTGCAGACAAAGAAAATGTTTGTTTCATTATTTCAGAACTAAACTGTACCCGTCTAAAAGCAAGGAGGAGTCTCTCCCTGCGGGAGACACGACGACAGACAGATCTTTCTGTTCTTTCCCTTTCCCATACATCATTGTATTTCCCATTTCCCATGCATCATTGGGGTGTCAGATCACCATACACGATTCCACTAAGATCTGTAGCGCTTACATTTTTTTCCATCATCCTTTTCCTGTAGGTAGGAATTCAGCAATTTAAAGTTGCTTTTCTTAAGTAAGACTGGTTAAGATGATCATATGGCCACTGTATAATTAATCGTATTTTTTGGTAGGGAAAACAATTCTAGTGGTTATGATCTAAAAATATGACAATACTCAGAGACAAGCTATAGATTCATCAGGCATTGTAAAGAAATCTCCTTCCTTCCCAGGAATTAGTATCATGTTTGGAACAGAATGTGTGACAT
The DNA here is from genome assembly GCA_028565055.1 of Phoeniculus purpureus. Lineage (NCBI taxonomy): Eukaryota > Metazoa > Chordata > Aves > Bucerotiformes > Phoeniculidae > Phoeniculus > Phoeniculus purpureus. The sequence goes on from JAOXOE010027136.1 coordinate 4,520, forward strand.
CATTCATGTTATTTCAGAAGCAATCAGAAATTATTCTGTAACTAAACTCTGCATCAGTGCAATTTCATCTTTCTTTAATCACCAGTAAAAAACCTTTCATGTTGTCTGAATCAGAGGGAACACATCCCTTTGCTATAATGTCTGCTATAAATAACAGAACATGGATAATTTTGCAATATACATGATGGTTATTTTCTTATAAAGGGCACGACTGAACTCCCATTAGAGTGAACTGGTGTCTCATGGTTTATTTGCATAGGAGTTGTCAATCCCTCAGTAAAGCAGCCCACTGTAGTGTAACCCACCAACTGACATAAGCATTCCCAAGGTTCAGAAAGGATCATTCAATTATGAAGTGGAGTTTCTGATCACTGAATTATTATTCTAAAGGTTCAGGCCTGGTCTAATATTAGGACAACATAATTGCTAACTATCTACCACTCTCTCTATGGGACTAAACCAGCTGTTAGGAACAAACCCAAGGTTAGCTGAGAAGAAAAACAACAGGATTTTTAGGGATTCTTTGCTACAGTGTGACAGAAGGTGGCAAAGTGGGCTGGGAATAGAAGAGGATAGACCACTCCACTACTCGCCCAGAGCCAGCCATGAGCCCAGTGTGGCTGAACGTGCTCCCCTGCCAGCACCAGTGACAGCCTCGCAAAGGACCCAGCTCTACACATCTTTAAACAGGTTATTTACTTTGATCCACCAAATGATCGTGCTGGGTCCTGAATGGAAAGGGACAGATCATGTAACTAAACTTGAGCACTTCAGTGCTCCTTATGAAGTCTTTTTTAAGGGAAACAGGCAGATAAGTCACAAAAGTTGGGAATTCTAGAAGCCTAAATTTTTTTATCTCTTCCATTTTCTACCTATGAGAGTTTTTTCATGTGTCTGCTGTCTCTGTCTACACCAAAATGTGTAGTTAATATCGCTGTCATTGTATACACGAAACTTCAGTTTCCAAATGCTCCCTGTATGCTCCTGTCATACTTCTGTGCTGGGCTGGCCCTAATGCATCCTTTCTAGTTTACTGAGATCCCCGAAGCTCCTAGTACAAAGCCATGTACTCCTGGAGTGTACAGATGCCATATGTTCATGGTTAGAAAGTACACAATGATTTGGCTTTTTAAGTACAAAAATTAAAAGGAATTATTATTATTATGCCAAATAATGGAGTATTTATCAATTCTTGAATTGTTCTATTTTTCAGCTTTCAACAGCCTGGCCTTATTTTTCATAGTAGTTCCCGTACAGCAGAGAGACCTCTCTGTGGAGCACTGGATTAAGTGTATTGGTAGGAGCAATCCAGCGCTTGGACAATCACTTTCCTCTACTGAAACATCTGCTTGTACTGCACAAACACTGGTCTTAATCATAATGGCCCCAATCCTATTTATTTGGTCTGGTGTCAATATAACTTGGGATTTATTCAGCTTGTTTCTTAACTTCATGTTTAGCTACTTGAGACTGTTTAAAGAGAGTGAAGAATTTTTCCACATTTATGACATTTCACAACTGTTTTTCAAAACACAAATCATAGAATGGTTTGGGTTGGAAGGGACCTCGCTGATCAACCAGTTCCAACCCCCTGCCATGGGTGGCATTGCCTTTCACCAGACCAGGTTTCTCAGAGGCCCATCCAATCTGAACTTGAACACTTTCAAGGATGGAGCAGCCACAACTTCCCTGGGCAACCTGTTGCAGGTCCTCAGCACCCTCACAGGGAATACTGTCCTTAGATCTCAGCTAAATCTTCCCTCTTTTAGCCTGAGATCATCCCCCCTTTGTCCTATCACTACAGTCCCTCATAAGAAGCCCCTTTCAAGATCACTAGGTGAATAAACCATACACCAAAGTGAACCAAAATGTTCACGTTTCACCCTATCCCCACCCCTCACTGTGTTCAGGGGTGCTCCCCGCCCCCACCGAAATATCTGCTGCTGTGGGTATGGAGGCAGTTTACAGCAAATAGTGCTCAGGATTTCTTTCATGGCAAGCTTCACTTGCCATGATTTGAAAAAGTAAAAACAATTTTTCAAATCTGATTATAAAAGAATGATTTTTTTTCTATAAGAATATGAAGAATTATTGAACTGTTTCCCATTCAGCACATCTGTAACGTGACAAAAGCACATGGCCACGCAGCTTCATTTTCAGCTTGCACACACTAGAAATTCACACTGTCTGTGTCCCAGTGTTCTCATCTCTACATGACCCCAGACATAATGTTTTTCTAGCTGTACAGCCTGTGTTTTAGGCAGCATGAGTAACTGGATGTGCCTTTGTAGCTGCTGGGCCATAGGAATTTCTATAGTTGAAGTTGTTCTGACGCTTCTTAAGAGATCCAAACGAATGTGAGTGGGACCTCTCTGACGTTATCAAATGTTAATTCAGCAGAGGACTGATTCCATCTTAGAAAGAAGTATCTGTAACAGCAGTAGAAATTCACAACAGTGTTATGGCATCAGCAGAAAGTACAGCCTAGCTACTCTAGAAAACCTTTTCAGTGGTGTCTGAGGGTTATAACCACAAGGTACCGATGGAGAAGTGATATCTCAGCAGGTGTTGACTACAGGGAGCAATAAGGATTTTTTGCAGGCTGGTAAGTGACGCCTTTTTTGTCTTCTGAACCCTGATATTGAGAGGCATAGGTGAAAAAGCTGTCCCAAATAATGCAGGAGTGTGTATTTCTTTCTTTAGAAGGAATCAAAGATTAAAAATACAGCAGTGGAGTCTTTGAAGCTCACTGCAAAACATCTGTCCTCTACACAGATTGAAAAGTGACACGTGGTTAGCAGGAATACTTCCTCTTCAAGTTCTGCACTGCCTCGAACCAGAACTCACCTGTTGGCCATCCAACGGCACACTTTACGGTTTAACAGGGGGTGTTTGAACCAATGGTGAACTGTGAGAGTCTATGTTGTAACTAGAAAATAACCCAAACAAACCCAAATGAGGTTTGCGCTTCATTCCTTACTCTCCTTGTTCACTCTTCCCACAGTCTTGCTCATGGTTGCTCATTCTGCTTCCCTCAGTGTTCCTTATGCCATGTAACATTCAACAGACTGTCACCTCTGCAGTCACAGAATTATCACAGAATTATTTTGGCTGGAAAAGACCTCTAAGATCATCAAGTCCAGCCTCTGGCCTGACACCACAACATCAGCTAGACCATGGCACTAAGTGCCACATCCAGTCTGTCCTTAAACACCTCCAGGTGGTTAGTCCATTCCAGTGTCTGATCACCCTTTCCATGAGGAAGGGATTCCTGATATCTAACCTAACCCTCCCCTGGCGCAGCTTCAGGCCCTGCCCTCTCGTTGTGTCATTAGTTATGTGGGAGAAGAGCCCAACCCCCACCTGACTACAACCTCCCTTTAGGTAGTTGTAGAGAGAGAGAAGGCCCCCCTGCCTCTCCGAATCTCCTCTTCTCCAGGTTATACCACCCTAGCTTCCTCAGCCTCTCCTCATCAGACTTTACCTCCAGTCCCTTCCCTAGCCTCGCTGACTGAGTATCTCCTTTCCACTGTATGACACCTATTCTGCTCTGTTACACTCAAAACAACAGCAGCTGGGAGCCACTGGTTAGTTAGGATTGCTTTTGTAACTGATTAAACTTTTCATACAGTTGTTAAAAAATAGATCTATAAAAAGTCTACAGTATGTGCACCCCCAGGAAAGTGTAACCCCAATCAGAAGCAGCACAGACAGCATGTGGCCCCATTCACACACACAAAACTAACAGTAGGAAATCCAATTAGGAAGGTGGAGATGGTAATCATCACATTAGATAGAAATTTCCAGACTATGTGAACGGAGGACTTCAGCATTTCCTTCCCAGAGTAAATGAGGGTGAATGGTTAGATTTACTTCATTCCCTTGGTGGCTGATAATGTGATGGTGGCGAGAGGTCAGTAGAGCATGAAGGCAGGATGTGAACGACAGGCCTTTCCGTGGATCTTTGAGCAGCAGGATGCAAGCTCCATAAAAGCTACAGGGATTGCAGACAAATAAATTCCCTAGCAGTGTCTTCTGCTTTCAGTCACAGAAGAGTAGGGTTCAGTTGTGAAAGGGAAAATATCAAGGGAATTTCTGTTTCAAATGGGTGTGTGCCAGAAAAGCTGGATTTCAAGCTCTTCCACGCACCGCTTGCCTAGCAAGTGTTATCCAACATGCTGTGAGAGAAGTTAGTCTGGTATATCTTTAATGTCTGGATTAATTTTTCTCTTTGAGATGATTTACATGGTCAAATACCTTCTCTTCCTAATAATCAAAAGGAAACAGCTATGGTTTTGGAAACTGTCACCTGTCGAAAAGTATCTCCTGGCAAGTCAGCAGTTCCCAAAGAAACCAGAGCTGTCTGGTGTGCTCAAATAATGCTCTGCAGTAGTTACTCTCTAGCACCCAGAATCAAACCTTTTCCTCAAAGCCATTGCATACATGGGCTTGCTGATAGCAGTAAAGAAGTGCTAGTTGTGCTCCCTGGTGCAAATCGGGGAGTGCCAGCCAGCCACGGGAGGGGTACTGCTGCCAGGCAACCTGCACAACACAAGTGCTGAACCTCAGCCAGGGAAATGCTCACCAACTCTTACCAGTTCCTGTTCCAAAAATACTTAATTCACCTAACCATGGGACTACATTTTGGTCTTTTCCAGGGATGAGATTATATTCTAGGAAAATACCCATTTAAGCTGTGAAATGGAGTTTTAAAAAGCTCTAATCCTCTCAAAGAAAATGCTGAGCCCAGTTAATGACTGCTAGCTGCAATGTTAAGTTTTTAGTGAGTTTATCCAAAGAAACTTAGACCTCAGTAAGAAATCACAGAATCACAGAACTATTGAGGCTGGAAAAGACCTCTGAACTCATCCAGCTTAGCACAGGGGCTAACATCACCACACTGGCCGTACCAGAACACTAAGGGCCACATCCAGTCTGTCCTTAAACACCTTCAGGGACGGGAACTCCACCACTGCCCTGGGCAGTCCATTCCAGTGTCTGATCACCCTTGTTGTGTTTCAGATGAATTTGTTTCTACAGGTTAAACAGATACGCTTATCACTTTTAAATAACATCCTTTCATCATTGAACAAGTAGGTTTGGTAACAAATTGCGTGAATTAGGCCTGTGTAGGACTAGTGGTCCCTTTAAGCACCAAGTGCACAAAACCACCAGCTCTTCTGGACTCTGGTGACAAAGTTTCTCTCACTTTCATCACATATGACAGGATTTTGATAATAGAAGAATTTTTTACAACTGCTGTATTTTGTGAAACACCAGATGCTGTCTGATGTTCTGAAAGAAACTCGCAATGTAAAGAACAGGCGAATTCTACTGTGACAACGACAGCATCCTGTGAGAACAGGGGCAGCAGATAAAGGATAATGAAAAGAAATCAGTGTATAGCAGAAATAATGCTTTTTCTTGGAATAGGCTGTTTAAGTGCTTCAAATCAAACCTTATCCTCCCTTGCAATATCACAGAATCACAGAACATTAAGGATTGGAAGGGACCTTGAAAGATTATCTAGTCCAATCCCCCTGCCAGAGCAGAATCTCCTAGATCAAGTTGCACAGGAACATATCCAGGTGGGTTTTAAACACCTCCAGAGAAGGAGATTCCACAACCCCCCTGGGCAGCCCCTTCCAGTGCTCTGTCACCCTCACTAGGAAGAAGTTTCTTCTCATGTTTATGTGGAACCTCCTCTGTTCCAGCTCACACCCATTGCCCCTTGTCCTATCATTAAATGACACCGAGAAGATCCTGGCTCCATCCTCCTGACACCCACCCTTCCCATATTTATCAACATTGATGAGGTTGATTTGCTCTGCTCTAACTTTGGTTTTAACATCTATATATAAAAACGAATATTGTACTAAGTTTGAAGACTAAAAAGCAGCTAATAAGACATACTTTACCTTGTCACAGGAAGGAAAATTGATGTTTCCCTATGCCCATTTAAAAGAAATAGGTAAAGTATTCCAGTCTGCTTTCTTTAGCAGCTTTAGGAAATTCACAGTATCACAGTACATTAGGGATTGGAAAGGATCTTGAAAGATCATCTAGTCCAATCCCCCTGCCAGAGCAGGACCGTCTAGACCAAGTTGCACAGGAACATATCCAGGTGAGTTTTAAGCGTCTCCAGAGGAGACGACTCATGTTTCTAGAGTTTAGATATCTAAGGAAGAAGTGATTTTAACTGTCTCAAAGACCCTGATCAAATTCATCTACCCGCAAGAGTTCCAATATCTTTATAAAAGCTTTGACTTCAAACGTGTGTGAATGCCTTTATGGAAGAGCACAGCACAGACTTACTCATCTTGACAAGTTCAAGGCAATGACGGATGATTTCTGAGAGAAAGATCTATTGCTATGGGGTGTGTAGAACTAAAGGGAAGTGGGAGTAAATAATCCGCCCAGTAAGCGTTCGGAAACACAGTGGTATTGTTTGCATGTGTTGTATAAAATCATTGTTAGTAACAGCGATCACAGAGCACTAAGCTCGTATGTGTCATAACCGAACGACAACGCCCAGACGCGTGGTCTTACGATTTTTAAAGTGGAGTATTCAGCAGGGGAAAAGGAGGAAATGGAAAGCAGACATCTCCTCTTTTGTTCCCACAGAGACCTGCACGAGATAATTACACGATAATACAGCCAAGATGCAGTGTAACACCTCAAACAGTTCAGCAAAAAAACAATTCATTGCTCCTACACTGAAGTGGGTTTTCAAGTGTTGGAGGCAAATACCTGTGATCTGCCACTTTAGTTAATTGAGTAGGAAACTGAGATTCTCTTGTAGAAGGTCAGCCTGGGTGGGGCTCTGGGCCATCTGTTCTAGTCAGAGATGGCTCTGCTTGTTGCAGGGGGTTGGACTAGATGACCTTTGGAGGTCCCTTCCAACCCTATGACTCTAAGATTCTATGAATAGGGTTGGTACGAAGAGAATACTCCCTGCCTATGTTTTTTTTATTTTAACAGAAGGCTGCCAGAGTTGTCCCCTGGTGTGAGGAACAGAAACTGCCCCCAGGCCACGTGGGAATGTCAGTCTATGTCCTCTTCGTTTCTCCCTAGCCTTCAAACTGGGAAGGAAGTAGGACAGCTTGAAAACCAGATAGCTCACGTCACTCTGCAGCTGGGATGGGCTAAGCAGATTCGTACTAGCTGTTCCTACAGCCCAGCTGGCAGATGGGACCCTAGATCTACCACACGCTTGTACCCTGTTCCATGCACAGGTCTGCTTTTAGCTCATGGATCCTGCCTGCTGCAGTCAGAGAGCCCAGACTGCACTCCCGGCAAGTGAAAACGATCTGATCACTGTGTCCTTTGGCTGGGGTGCCAGACAGTTCCTGATTACTTTGAAACCCACATTTCTTCATTCAAAGATGATCTTGTGCAACGCTGTAAGTGGTTTGTGTTCTTCTTAAATGAACACATGGCAAATGAAGAGGTCAGAATGGTTATTGTTTTATGAAGGATGCTGGAGTGCCTGACACTTATGCACCTGTCATCGTGAGCAGGATTTTCAAAAGCGTCTTTGGAAGCAACTCCATTAAGAACATGTGATGATTTCATGCCATTAACTCCTTACTTCTGACGTGAATTCCTGACTGCCTGAAGCTGGTGTAAAACTCCAGACAGGCCACGATCTCACTCCTCACATGAATAAGCTGTTCCAGTTCTAATAACAACGTGTTTACTATTCAGACCACATTTTACTGCATTTCTCTCCTTGTGCCATCACTAAGTTTAAAGAAATTATTACACAGTAGATGTTGATTTTACCTCTGTTTTAAGAATATAATCTTTCAGCATTTTGCCTGTTCCAAGGCTTCCCCACGCTTTCTGGGAAGAAGTTTTTCCTATGATCCAATCTGAACATCCCCTGACACAACCTGGCCCCATTTCCTCTTGTCCTGTCACTAGTCACTGGGGAGAAGAGGCCAACATCCACCTCACTACAATCTCCCTCCAGCTAGTTGTAGAGAGCAATGAGAGCTCCCCTCAGCCTCCTCTTCTCCAGGCTGAACAGCCCCAGCTCCCTCAGCCTCTCCCCATTAGACCTGTTCTCCAGACCTCTGATCAGCCCAGATGTCCTACACCCCCTCGCCAGCATCTCCATGTCCTTCCTATGCTGCAGTGCCCAAAACTGCCCCCAGTACTCGAGGTGGGCCCTCATCAAGACCCAATATAGGGGCAGGATCACCTCCGTGGTCCTGCTGCTCATACTATTTCTGATGTAGGCCAGGATGCCACCTGCCTTCTTGGCCAACTTGCCAGAACCATGTTCTTTCACTAAATTATGTAAAGGAAATGGCTGTGGTGAAGCTATCTCAGGGCTCTGGAAGACAAATTTGGGAATACATCTTCTTCACTGCTTTCTTGAACATCACTGTATGCTTTTCTGACCATGCTAATGGCCACAATAACTCCCACAAACACATCAGGAAAAAAATGAGCTATTATTCTGCTATTAGGAAAAAAATCCCCAACAGACATATATGGGATTTCATATCTAGTTCATACAAATTTAAAAACCAAAGTTTGTCTTCAGCAAGGGGACAATTTGGCCAAAGGCTATAAAACTCGAGCACTAACATTAAAAATGTGACTATCTATATGAAGTCTTCATTATATTTCTGGAAGCTGGGGACTGTTGCATCAGCCAAACAAAAACGATCATCAGAAAGAGACTGCCAAATTGCAGGGGGAAAAAATACTGTGGCAAAGGAGACTATGTTTTAAAAGCTTTTTGGAAACAGTACACAGATGAACTTTAGACGTATAATATATCTACAGAACGACCATTTTCAAAGCACAGGTATGTTAGATGGTGCACATGTATTAAAGTCATCACGCTTCACTCACAAGAGAGAAGCAACTACTTATTTTTGATATAAAACAGTGATTTAATGACAGTGATTAAGAAAAAAGTAAAAGAAAAATAAAGAAGAAAATAAAAAAAGAAAAAGTGCAACTTTCTTTTACCTCCTACTTTTTGCAATAGTTTTTTAGTTCTCACCTTCATCTTGTCCGTATGACCATGAAAGAGCAAAGTATTGACAAGCTTTACAAAGCCCTCTAGTTCAATGCACCTTCAGAAAAGAGCTTCATAATCCATGCTCAAAGATTCCCACACATTCCTCTGAGATGAATGTGAGCTACAAGTAAAACGTGGATGTTAGAGGAAGCTTTGCTTTAACCACAGCTTGTTTTTGCTTTGCTACTGCTACCAGAAAACATCCTCTGATGGAAAAAAGAAACGCAGTTAGCAATTACCCCATCTCTATTGAAGCTGTTGGTGTTAACAGGAGCCAGTCTTTGGCCACCAGACACCATAATCTGCTGCTTGTCCATTCTCTAATGAAGCTGTCTGCGAGAACCAGAGAAGTGGTGTCCTTGAGACTAGCAGCTCCAATGTGAACAAGTGATTCCTACTGACCTCTTTTAAATGGCATTGAGTTTGTTTGTCAAGGAACAGTATAAATCCTAAAATAGTTTCAGCTGGAGCAGACCTTCGAGATCGTCAAGTCCAACCTATATAGAACTACTGCACGATCTTTGGCAGTGCTTTACTGATGTTCTGCTATACATCTCCTGAGTCCTAAAACACTGGAAGCAAACTTTATTGTCGTTTGTAATGCAGGTGCCTGTCTCAGAGTCATGGCTATTAAGTTGTTCACCAACATCATGAACAACATTTTGAATAGACTTTGGGTACGGGTCATCAGGGAAATTCAATGAATTGAAAGACATTCAAGACAATGAAAAAGAAACAGAACAAAGCTCAAGTCCTCAAGGCGGCAAAAGACACTTTCTAAGGTATTGATTTTTAAATCTATATTACCATTAAAATATTGTAAAATAATACAACAACAATCTTGTATAAAAAACAACCACAGAAATAGTCAATGGTTATTTTACTTCCAATGTTCCTAACTTACAACATCATTTTATTCTAAAACTGTTATTGCCAGAAATCAGTGGGATAGTAGTACCACAAGCTTGTTCAGGACACTGCTCTTGTGGCCAAAAAAGGCCAGTGGCATCCTGGGGTGGATTAGAACAGGGGGGCATAGGTCAGTAAATGGAGAGAGGTTCTCCTCCCCCTCTGCTTTGCCCTGGTGAGACCACATCTGGAATATTGTGCCCAGTTCTGGGCCCCTCAGTTCAAGGACACAGAGCTGCTGGAGAGAGTCCAGTGCAGAGCCACAAAGATGACAAAGGAGTGGAGCATCTCCCTGCTGAGGAAAGGCTGAGGGAGCTGGGTCTCTTGAGCTTGGAGAAAAGGAGACAGAGGGGTGACCCCATTAATGCTGATAAATATGGAAAGGGTGGGTGTCAGGAGGATGGAGCCAGGCTCTGCTCAGTGTCATCCAATGACAGGACATGGGGCAACGGGTGTGAGCTGGAACAGAGGAGGTTCCACTTCAATCTGAGAAGGAACTTCTTCCTAGTGAGGGTGACAGAGCACTGGAAGGGGCTGCCCAGGGAGGTTGTGGAGTCTCCTTCACTGGAGACGTTTAAAATGTGTCTGGACATGTTCCAGTTAAATTTGATCTAGGGGATCCTGCTGTAGCAGAGGGATTGCAATAGATGATCTTTTGAGGTCCCTTCCAGTCCCTAACATTTTGTGATTCTGTGATTCTGTTGCACCACGCAAGGAGAAGAGCTCTTCCACAGTTTGTGTCAGCACCAGGAAACATTGCTGGACCAGCAGTTTTCTTTCTAGGGACGTTTTCCTTTGACCTTATTAGTTTGGGTTTTGCAAAGACACAGCTGTCAAACTCAAAGGAAAAATGGAAAAAGTGTTGATCCTATCATATTATTCACTACTGCAGGTTCATCCTTTCATACTTTTCCCAGGTCAGCACTATTATATATCAAATTAATCTCTCGATGTGATTTGTAGGAAAACAAAAGTATTACTGCAAGGGGTAAAATCAATAAAATAATGTAACTTAGCATGAGTACTTGTGCTTGAAAAACTCAGGCTTTTAATTCAATATTGAACTACAGGCTGCTATTTCCCTCATTCCCAGTTGTCTTACAAGATTTCCTGCAAGACTAGAGAATTCTTTCACATGTATTCTTATTTTAATTGGATTTCAATACACCGTTCCAAATGCTTTTCCCTGAAGTTACCCAAGTGGTGGATTCCACACCTATAGAGAGTTTTAAGGCTCAGCTTGACAGGGTGCTGGGTCATCTGTTTTAAACTGTATTTCTTTAATTTCATGGGTTGAAGTCAATGATCCTTGGGGTCCCTTCTCAACTAGTCAACTGGTCTACTGTGACACTGTGGCATGAACCCTTACAATTGTTATCAGTAGTATCTGTGCAGCAGGTTGATCCATGGACGGATAACAAATCTTTAAAAATTCTATTTTGCTCCTCAAATGAGACTGGAATTTGGCCTGTAGGATTTTGGGTCTGTGAGGAGTTACCCTGCACTCCCATCTCGTAATGTTTTTCCTTTTCTCTAGGAAATCTGTGTAGCGGCAGTCACGCTGCCCCTCTCCTAGTTATCATCAGCTATTGCTCTAAATCAGTACTTTTGAACCACTACCCTTAACACCTCTGCAGGAGTAAAATTTTTAATCACGTTGCCTAGTGGTTTAAATTCACTTGTCCACGTCCAGCATAGACATTGCAGTGATGACTAAGTTGCCCAGACTTCTATGATGCACGGCAGGGGTACAATGACCCACATGGAGTGGGTGAATGGGTGTTCTGCAGTGGCATCACTATTTAAGGCAACCAAATTTCGCTCATAGTAATGAAATGATGGAAGAATAAAGGAACTTGACCTGCTCATGGGCTTAAGGAGGTCAGAGTCCCGAGTCACTGCTACAGCAAATAGAAACCTTGGCAATGCATCGCTGGTGATAGCTGCTGATGGTTTAGCAATGGGTTTGGTAGACATGGGTTACTTCTTGGACTTGATGATCTTAAAGGTCCTTTCCAACCTAAACTATTGTATGATTTTAAGCAGGAAAGAGCCTGCAAGTATCTAGATGTGCAAAATACAGTGGGGAAAAAAAACCAGTGTGAGACAAGGACTATAAGTAAATCCTGTTAAGATAGGAGAGAGTTAGAAATACCTTCCTGTTACTTATAAAAATCAAGTGGTCAGATAGCCTTTTGGAAGCTCTCTTTGCTTCCTATCACTTGAGATTACTCTTGTGTACACCACCATCCACCAACACTCAGATGAGATAACAACAACCTGCTCCTGGCAGAGTAGGCAGCAGCACTTTGCTTTTGGAGACAGGCAGGATACTCACTAAGATTCAGGCCGTTCTGTACTACTTCCCCTCAGCTACCTCAGTTCACTTACGCATGTAGCCATCAGGATTAAAAGGAGCTGAAGAGACACTGAAGTAATGCGTCAGTCATCGTGCGCCTCATGCTGCTCGGTAGTGACATCTTGGTACCTTCCACTTGAAATACTCCTGGAGGATGGCACTCTGTTCTGTCCCCGTAAGTGATTTACAGACCTAAAGCATGAAGAGTCCACTCTCAGTAACAGTAAACTCTGGGCTAACAAGGTTAAGACATTTAATTAGGGGAGACAGTGATTTAGATACACAGGAAGAATAAATCTGAAAAGCAGAAGCTTATCTCTAGTGCCAGTAATTTAGTCGTCATTTCTTCCGCTGTGACCTTTCTGTGAAATGCTTCCAGTAGATAGTTTGCCTTCACTAAGAGCATGACAATCACCTCATGGAAACACTCTTCTCTAGCAGAACTGATACAGGTAGTAATTAGCATAAAAATCAATACATAAATCCGGCTTAATTATCATAAATCAATTGAGGAAGTCATGGAAAGGAAAAGATGTCTTTTTGGGGGGCAAATGAATCTTTTTGGTTTTAACATAGGTAAAAATCACTTTGGGAATTCCTTCTCATGACTCTCTTCTGTTTGACAGAAACTCGGGCATTTCACTGTAACAGTCAGTAAAAAATAGCAACATTTAAAAAAACTAAAAAGAGAATTTTAAGAGAACTTTCAAGAAGAGACAGAGCACACAAACAGAAAAAGAAGAAGGTAGGAGTAAAGAACAGATTTTTACAGCTGAAGACAGATAAAATTAACAGTCTTACATGAGTCTTGTGGTTGTTCAGTCACCTCCTACTCACATTTTGGCCCAACACAATGCTCACTCCAAGGCCAGATGTTTGCTGGGAGAAGCACCATAGAATCATCAAGACTGGAAAAGATTTTCAAGATCATCAAGTCCAACCATCCACCCTACAACCCCCAACCACTAAATCGTCTCCTGAAACGCCCTGTCTGCCCGTTTTTTCAACGTCTCCAGGGAATTTGATTCACTGAGTGTGGTGTTGTGTAAATATGAGCGATCTAAATGAATATTCAAAGTCAACAAGAAATGTGTATTAGGTGGTAGTTGAGGATACAGTGAGAAACGTTAACAAATATGTCCAAGATTTAACAATATCAAGTCTTCACAATCCTCTAAAGCAGATGCTGACTGCAATAGTGTATTGCAACTGTGTAATTTACACTTCTGGGAATTATACCTACACATTAAGGCCAGGTGGATGAGGTCTTTAACAACCCAGTCTGGGGGAGAGGCGTTGCTGCCCATGGCAGGGAGGTTGGAGTAGATGATCTCTGAGGTCCCTTCCAACCGGAGCCAGTCTGTGATTCCATGATTTGATCCATTTGAGATTTAAAACATTGTGTCGGTAAAGGCACCTTAGCTCTGCCTACCAGAACAAGTCAAAACTGTAAAAAACAAGAAAAAGGATATTAATTTTATGGGCTCTATTTACAAATTTAAATCTTATTTATTAATTAGTTTAACTCTGTAACTATATCCCACTCCCATGCACTGAGGATTTGTGGCAATGTAGTCTGATTTATTTTGCCAGTTATGATTTAGAAAGTCTTCTGTACGTTTTCAGAATGCAGTAGATTTAGTAACTACCTATTCTTTTATTAATGTAAACTCGCATCATGATTAAAAGAAGTATTTGCATTGCAGACGAAATTCAAGCTATTTCAAGCATATATTAAGGAAGTTAGTAATGTCAATCCTAACAGCTCATTAGACAAATTATTTATACAAACACGCACAAGTCCCAGCAAAATCTATATTTTTAATCTGGAAATCATCATTTTTGTTCAGAACAGCACTTTAGTTTGCTGGCCTGAAGGAAGAAGAACATATTGAACACTCCTCATAGAAAATCAATAGGAGTTTGCTGAGATATTAGGAATGTTTCTTATCCAGTACTTTATAGGGAATTTGTATTTAAAAGGTTCACAGCAATAACCTACACCACTGGAAAAAAAGAGGGACAGTACGAGCAGAAGTTTACAGATTGATAGATACTCCAAGGAGGGCTCTGAATCATATAACATAAACAAAACCACTTCGGTTTTGGAAATAATAGTAAATGTATTATTATCATCACTATTTGCTTTCTCCCACTTGTCTGGTACCACTGGTTTAGGGTGAACAGAAGAAACAGGACTGCAGTGTTTGGAACCTAGATGTCCTACAGACAAATGGGAGCATGGTAAATAATGCAGGTTTTGTGAACAAACTTCATTATGTTTGCACTTGTGTCTGAGATTTTAACCCTATCCTACTGCAGAATGCACACAAGCAATTGGAGTTGATTAATCACAGAACATTAGGGATTGGAAGGAACATCAAAAGACCATCTAGTCCAATCCCCCTGCCACAGCAGCATCACCTAGACCAAGTCGCACAGGAACACATCCA
>JAOXOE010027137.1:0-19279 GCA_028565055.1 Phoeniculus purpureus
CACTGATATAGAGGGCAATGCCTCCTCCTCTCCTTCCCTGCCTATCCTTCCTAAAGAGCTTGTACCCATCTATCCCTGCGTTCCAGTTGTGGGAATCATCCCACCAAGTTTCAGTAGTTTCAGTAGTAGCCACTACATCATGGCATCCCAGCAACACAGTTGCCCTTCATTCATCCTGTTTGTTGCCCAAGCTCTGAGCATTTGCACAGAGGTACTTCAGCTGGGTGGGCCCTGTTCACCTCTTGTGCCAATTCCCCCTGATATCCTCAGATTGTCCTGGTGCATCATCCCTGACTTGTCCCAGGGCAAGTTGAGGGCCCTCACTGGCTCTCCATCCCTCTGGTGAAGCTGCCCCACTGTTTGTCACCAGCTAGCAGGAGACTATTTACCCCTTCCCCCTTCAAACCTAGTTTAAAGCCCTACTAATGAGCCCTGCCAATTCCTGCCCCAGGATCCTTTTCCCTCTCTGGGACAAGTGCACCCCATCAGTTGTTTGCAGCTCTGGTGCCTTGTAAACCGAGCCGTGATTGTAGACTCCAAACCTCATTGATGACACCAGTCCCAGAGCCATGAATTGAGCTGTTGGCTCTTCCTAAATATTTCCTTGTCCATTGCTGAATCAAGGCAAGTAAAGCAATTCTGTTTTAAATTTTATTCCTTACATATTTGTAAGCTGCTTCAAGAAAGGGCTAGAAATTTGGTGCCCAAACCAATCATTATTATTTTTCCTGAGTCTAGCCACACTATGGCAGTAAAATATGAAGAGTCTCACAAGCAAAAACCAAAGTCAATCAGCATAAAGCTTCAACATAAAGAGTAAAAATCCAAAGGAGTCCCAAGGACACACATCCCCTGCTGCTTCTCCTTTACAATATTAGCAAAATAATGAGTGAATGACTAAGAGGCATAATTATCAACTTTTAGGTGGCATCTAACTCAAAACCCATTAATTATTCAACTCAGCTGCTTATTATTTTGTGGAGCAAAACAAAAATCAATAATACAGAGATCAGACGTGCAGCAAAGACTGGCAGAATTAGAGTGTTAAAGCTTTTCCACTGATGGAAAATTTCCACCCATGCAATTTCAACTTCCCTACAGGAAGGAATCCTGAAACAAATTGAAAAGCCAACAGCTGAGAGTCAATAAAACAAATCCTCTGCTGATTTTTCTGCACAGAATTTAAATCTAACCTTGACCTGAGCATACGGCAGCCTGGAACAAGTGACAGATTAGTTATGGATAGAAAGACGATTTGGTTTCTTTAGCACCATAAGGTTGTGAGAAGCTTGGGAACACAACCCCATCACTGCAACATCACTCTTTTACACCCTGTGGGTGATACTGCTGCTACTTACAGCCACGGCTTCAGTCTTCACATCATCATTGCTGTCAGGAGCTGTCAGATCGATGAGCACAGGGCACACTTTGGTCTCCACGTCGTATCGCTCAATGAGCTCCTGCTCCAACAGGACTAACAGTGCTGCTTGGCTGGTTTTTCTTACCTATTATTAAAAACAAAAAAAACCACCACACCCCCCATAAACATTCAACCAAGTAATTGGAATTTGTGTTTAAATCTGTCTTTGTAGATAATGATCATGTTTGCAGTCTGGCTCCATTTTGTTTAGTCCCACGTAAAGAGCAATAAAAAGGACTATAAAAATTACCATTAATAACTGACTTTGCAAGTGGCTGACCTCTGCCTCTCAAAAAGTTATTTCATTGGAAGAGAAAACAGCAGGAGACCCTATCCTGCACCACATTGATTCTGAAAACATCTTGGAGACCTTTTGTTCAGGAGCAAGCCAGTCAAAAGGACTGTGGAGCACCAACAGAGGTGAGAGTGGATTAAAAGACCTGCTGTATCTGATCACAAGGGAGTATCAAGCACAAGTGTGGCCAACGTGTCCTATGTGAATTATCGTAACTGCTAAGAGGTTTGGGTAACTACTTTTAATTATGGAAAATATGAAAAAGATAAAGAACAAAGAAGTTACAGGCTCAGACAGCTAAAACACTTAATGCATCACTTAGGACTGGCCTTATTCTAAACTGATATGGAGAAGCCTATGAAAAGGTGAAGGGTTCGGAGAACAAGCTTTGTGAGGAGCAGCTGAGGGAGCTGGGGCTGGTGAGTCTAGAGAAGAAGAGGCTAAGGAGATACCTCACTGCTGTCTACAACCGCCTGACAGGAGGGTGTAGAGAGGTAGGGGTTGGTCTCTTCTCCCTGGTGACTAGTGACAGAAGAGGAAATGGCCTCAAGCTGCACCAGGGGAAACTTAGGCTGGCCTTGAGGAAAAATTTCTTCCTGGAAAGGGTTCTCAGGCCTTGGAACAGGCTGCCCAGGTTGGGGGTTGAATCACCATCCCTGGCCATATTTCACAGTCATGAAGATCTGGAGCTCAGAGACAGAGTTACTGGTGGGTTGGGACAGCTAGGGTAATGGTTGGTCTCCATGATCTTGAAGGTCTTCCCCAGCCTAAATGATTCTGTGATTCTATTTGAAGATGACACTTACCTGGTTGTTCTGGTCTGCGAGGTATCGTACCACAATGGGCAGTAGGTATTTGGAAAAAGCATATGGAATTGAAGGTCTGTTCTCCTGACAGAACATAGCAATGTGAGGCACTTGTTCCATCAGCTCTGCCCGCACTGTTGGCTCTGCAAGAGCAAAACAAAGCCAAGAAAAGACACAATGAGTGGTGACATTTGGCAAGCTGCCAAATGTTATAATCCATAGAATAAAACCCAAACAACACAATTTCATAACCATTTATTTCTGTCCTTTCAGAATCTGCTACAATTCTTTAGGATGAGATTTCATCAGGAAAAAGGTTAAATTTATAATAAATCATCTGAAAGAGATCAGTTCTTTTTGAGTCTCCAGTTGGCAAGACCATCTATTTTCTTCCTACATTGAATTCTTGTCTCTGTATCTGACAAGGACTTGCTTCTTCCCTTCTGGAAGAGGGGCTGGAAATGTGCTACAGAAAGGTGTTCTCAAACACCTCAACATGGATTTTCCATATGCGTGAAAAGCAGTCTAAAGGTGGTCTTGGAAAGCACTCTCCATTTGCCTCCTGGAACCATTAAGACTGGGCAAGAAGGGATGAAGGGCTGAGAAGGGATAAGGCCAGTGACTAAAGGGAACGGAGACTGCAACTTGCTGGACAAGAAACCGGAAGCAGGGCTGAATGCCAGGGCTGGAGGGACTTGCTCCCACCTTTCCCCATAAGGCTGCTATTTCAAGACAAGCCCAGGACACTATCTAAGGGTATGTGATGTTTATGTCACAACACTTATCACCAGGATCTCCGTCTCACTTCTTGCAGCAGACAGAAGATGACTTACAAGGCAGAAGGGAGGGAAAGGAGGAAGAATGTGGCTGAGGCTGCACATTTGGCAGCTGAGCTTCTTAAATCCTTTCCAAACTTGCTTCAGGCAGTTCCCACCCTACCAAACCCCAAAACTTATACCTTCCATTGTGCCAAGGCAACTGTTCATGCAGCTAGACAATAAACCTTATCAAAGGGCTCATATGGCTGACACAGCTTCTGTCCCACCACAGCAGCAGGGATAAATAGCAGCGCCTGGCACTGGGATTGGTTTCTCCAATGCAATCACACATTTCATAGAAAAGAATCATACAATGGTTTAGGTTGGAAGAGACCTTTAAAGTCATCAAATCCACACTTGAGTTAATGGTATCAAGTCCATCACTAAACCATGTCCTCAAGCTCACCTCCTCTTAGGTAGCAGAACTATCTGGTGATGGAACTCAGCAAGTGGTGATGAGAGAGGGCATTGGTACTATCATCAAAACAGAGGGGAAAACAGCAAATCAAGCCAGGCTCTTTAGAGTAACTGCACACTACTCGTCTGACTGCAGCTCCAACTCTGCACTTTCACTGCTGAAGAAATACCAGCACTGCAATCAAAGCAAACGAGAGCTCTGCACCAAGACTATCAAGAATTCTGGATAAAAGTTCAGACTCCAGGCACTCAAATAGCCAGAGTGGTTTGACTACAACTATGTCAAAAGAGGCTGGAAAGAGGCAGAAATGACCTCAGGTTGCACCAGGGGAAGGTTAGGTTGGCCATGATGAAATACTACTTCTTGGAAAAGGTCTTCAGGCCTCAGAACAGGCTGCCCAAGGTGAGGGTTGAATCGCCATATGGGGACACGTTTCACAGTCGTTGGGATCTGGAGTTCAGGGACAGGATTTAGCAGGGGTTTGGGCCAGCCAAGTTCATGGTTGGACTGGAAAAGACCATCAGGCTTATCAGATCTAAGCAATTCTATGGTTCTACAACTTTGATCTCTCTACAGGTTACCTACTCACTGGTAAAAATTAATGGCAAACCTCCCTTTCTTCATTTTCAATTTTATGAAACTGAAATAACAAATTCCTTTACGAATCACTCCAGTAAGAGCGCAACGAGAACCAAACCCATAAAATAATTTTTCCTTCTGAACAGGCTTCATGCATTATGCAGCACCGAAGGGAGCAGCCTCGCTGCATGATGACATTGAAGAGCTGCTCACGTAAAGTGAGTCCCCTTCTTCCTGAGCTACTCAAGCAAACCCTGCCTTTATGAGGAAGGCAGACAGGGCAGATTATGCCATTAAAGATTTTAAAAATTCATGCCCAGGAATGAATTAGAGATATAAAGTCACCTTCGTTCTTACATTCCCTGATTTTTAAGCATGCGGCTGTGTGCTCTCAGTATACGGTTGATTCAAACTGACCAAGAAGCAAGTGCCGTGTATTAAACCGGCTCTGTAAAGGGAACACCAGCACTCCCCATCCCAGAGGCACCTGTGCTGCTCAGGGAATTACTGCAGCTGTGCAAGAACCTGAACCTTCAGTTACCAATTTAGACAAGAACTTGATTCTTCCAAGTGTTGAACCACATGTTCCAATGGGTATTGAGCAGAGGCCAATCTGGAAGTCTGATGAGCTTACAGCTCTTTTTCATTTGTAAAGGATCCTAAAGGCTCAAGCGACACCACCAGAAATTTAAGACAGAGTTTTCTCCTTCCCTTCAGCCATTCCTCAGCTTTGCCTTTAGCTCAGATGGGTGGCAGCTCCAAATAGATTCCAGCAGGCTCTGATACACAGCAGTGTTCACCATTCCAAGTTAGACTTCTCTGCTGTTTAGAAGCAAACTGATGCTCATCGACACAGTGAACAGAGCACTGAACTTTCAGCTAAAATCATTCCTCTGACTCCCAGCAGCAGGTTATCCAGCTGGGTGGAGCTTGACATGGAGACTGAAAACTTCTATTTTAGGCTGTCTCAAGAAGAAAAAAAAAAAAAATAAAAAAAAAAAAAAATAATCACTGCATACACAACTAGGTTCTCCATAACAACATTTGCTGGGAATGGTATTTTTTCTGTTTGGCAGAGGAAGTTATTTTTAAATGCTGCTCTTTGAAAACTGTCTCCTAAAGGTACAATTCCATGCCTTAAAGCAGCAGAAGGCTACTAGAAAATAAAGTCAAAAGAGAAGAAAAAATTGAAAGCAATTAATATAAAGACTTAGATCTGAGAAGCAAACTCATACTGTTTTTCCTCACCATTAGGGCTTCATTTTATTCTATCAGGTCTTGTGTGTTCACTATTAATTCCGAAACCACATGAACCTATTAAGTTACTCCAAACCACATCTCCAGAACATCGATAGACTATTTCGCAAATCACCATTTATATCAACATCCCTATCACACCCCAAAAGAATCACAGAAGGAATTAACTGCTCCTTCCTCACTCATGAAAAACATTTAAACTTCTCCTAGAAATAATCACAGAATCACAGACTGGCTGGGGTTGGAAGTGACCTTAAAGATCATCTAGTTCCAAGCCTCTTGCGTAGGCAGAGAGACCTTCCCTAGAGCAAGTTACTCAAGGCCCCACACAACCCGGCCTTCAACACCACCAGGGATGGATGGGGCAGCCACAACTGCCTTGGGCAACCTGTTCCAGCATCTCACCACCCTCACAGCAAAGAATTGGTTCCTCATGTCCAACCTTGATCTCCCCTCTTCAAGTCTTGGAACCCTTTCCCCTTGTCCTCTCACTACTACCCATGTCAAAAGCCCCACCCCAGCTTTCTTGTAGCCCCCTTCCTTCAGAGACTGAGAAACTGCTAGGATGTCACCTGGGAGCCTCCTCTAGGCTGAACAACCTCAACTTGCTCAGCCTGTCCTCAGAGGGGAGGTGCTCCAGCGCTCTGATCATTTGAGTTGCTCTCCTCTGGACCCCTTCCAGGAGGTCTCTGTCCTTCTGATGCTGGGGACTCCAGAACTGGACCCAGGACTCCAGGTGGGGTCTCACAAGTCTCTCATGTGAGCCAATTGCCAGCACACCCACCCAGCTCCTTCTCCTAGCACAATTTTTCCTATACAAACCTGTAAAGTTTGTTTAATCCCCACTGCATTTATTTAATCCCTTCGGTCCACTCTGTGTTAGATGTTGTGGAGAAGTAAAGCCCCACAGCTCGCTATACACTGGAAATTAAGAGGGGATTACTGCAGAGCTGCCCAGTCTAATACCTGCTAATTGCTCCAGAACAGTTACTTGTAAATGAAGACGTTTAGTTCTGAGCCAGCTCACCCCAAGATTTATTTCACAACCGCTTGTTCTGCAACAACATGTGGTATTTAATTCTGCAGAGACGTAATAGGATTCAGGAGAAATTCAGAAGAACTTTGCTCACCCGCAAGGACCACACTGGAATAGAACTGTTTTTGTGAGGGGTTTATAGAATCATTACAGATTGGAAGGGACCTCAAAAGATCTAGTCCAATCCCCCTGCAACAGCTGCTGGTGATTTAATGCTGCTGTTCAGTTTGATGAATGTTTTAAGCCCATTTTAATATTTATACAAATATTCTTTCATACTAAGGGTTGTGAGATAGAAGGTGTAAGTGTAAATGCAAAGCTATGCACTTTCATTAAACAAAAAATTGAAAAGTCAATTTAAAATATTGATTTATATGTTCTAAAGAGAAACAAGCAGCACAGAAAACACCTTCATGCCCTTCCCAGTGTGTAAGTCTCTCCAAATTCTACAGTTGATCAATCCATAGCCCTGCTTCATGGCTTCTACAGGCTCAAAGACACTGTAAAAACACCTAAGTGGGAGGCCATACCTAACAGCCCTGAAAAAACAGACATTACAAAGTGATTAAGCAGCAGATTCCAAAGCTGAACCAGGTGCCTCAGCTCTAATTATTCCAGGAAACTTCATTGCCAGAGACAGCAGAAATATCCACAGTTCAGGACAGAAAAAATACCCCAAGTCTACAGCAAAATCAGACTTAGCAGTAACATCAGACTACAGCTAGAAACACTGAAGAAAAATGGGCTTTCAAGTAACTGATATTTGGACAAAAAAAACCAAATCCACAAACCCTGTCTTTGGCAAATAAGGGAGTTGGAGACAGCAGGTTATTCCCCAACTGCTGCTTCCTTCACTGAAATAGCTGGCTCTGTCCTGCCATTGACATCCAATAGGACACAGAATGGTTTGGGTTGAAAGGGCCCTTCCAAGCTCATCCAGTCCCATCCCCTGCAAAGAACAGGGCCATCCCCAACCACAGCAGGGTGCTCAGAGCCCCAAGGTCCAGCCTGACCAGGGATGCTGCCAGAGATGGGGCTTCTCACACCTCTCTGGGCAACCTGATCCAGGCTCTCATCACTCTCAGCAGCAACAATTTTTATCTTCTCTCCAGGCTGAGTCTTTCACCTTGTCCTAGCACAACAGCCCTTGCTCTACTCATCTTTGTGATTGGCCCCTTTAAGCTCTGAAAGGCTGCACTAAGGTCTCCCTGAAGCTTCTCTTCTCCAGCTGAACCTCCTCTTCCATCCTAGCCTCAAAGCAGAGGGTTCCCTCTCAGAATAGCATTTCTGGGGCCTTCTCTGGCCCCACTCTACCAGCTCCAGGTCTCTGCTGTGGTGAGGAGCTCACAGCAGGATGCAGTCCTGCAGGAGGGTCTCCCCAAAGCAGACTATAGGGTACAATCCTCTCCCTGTCCTGCTTTATACTATTTGTCTGTGCAGTTACAAAAGAGCAGTGAGAATTTTCCTTTACAAAATACATCTCACTACAAGCTACTGTCTGTCACCTGCACCACAAACTTTGCATCCACAGAATCACAGAACATTAGGGATTGGAAGGGACCTCAAAAGACGATCCAGTCCAATCCCCCTGCCAGAGCAAGATCACCTAGATTCAGTCACACAGGAACATGGCCAGGTGGATTTTAAATGTCTCCAGAGACAGAGACTTCAAAAGGCAGCCCCTTCCAGGGCTCTGTCACCCTCACCATGAAGAAGTTCCTTCTCAATTGATCTGGAACCTCCTTTGTTCCAGCTCACCCCCCACTGCCCCTTGTCCTATCACTAGATGCCACGGAGCAGAGCCTGGCACCATCCTCCTGACACTCACCCTTTCCATATTTATCAACACTCATGTGGTCACCCCTTAAGAGACTCAGCTCCGTCAGCCTTTCCTCAGGGAGGTGTTTTACTCCCTCTTTGTGGCTCTGTGCTGGACTTACAGCAGTTCTGTGTCCTTCTGGAACTGAGTGGCCCAGAACTGGACACAATACTCCAGATGCAGTCTCACAAAGGCAGAGTAGACAGGAAGAACCACCTCTCTCAATCTGCTAGCCATCCCCATTCTGATCCACTCCAGGATGCCGTTGACCTTCTTAGCCAGAAGGGCTTATTACTGGCTCCTCAGGAATAACCAATACTTCATTCTTTCCATCCCAAGAAACCTCCATAAATCAGCAATATGAATCAGTTACAACTCATGTGGACTCCGAGTTCCCAGCAGCAGCTGTTTCTTTGGGAATTTTTTGTTAATAGTATTTTTACCAACATCTCTGGAGCTATGATTTGCTTTTCCACGACACCTTACAAGAATTCAAGTCTTTGTTAACCAGTTGGTTTGTCAAGATTTGTCTCAGCCATCCTAAAGTACAGCCTTACAGGGTTTTGCACCTTCTGTCCTACAACATTTGGATCCAGATCTTTTTCTGGTAAAGATTCATTTTTACTTCACATTAAAACACAAACGACATATAGCTGCTTAAAGTGCTACCACAATACAGTACCTGAAGAACAAACATGATTGCTGGTGTGAAATTCTCCTGCTTTCAAACGCAGAAATGGCTGCCTTGTTGCAGCCAGTTTATTAAACAAAACCCCACCAAAACACTAAAGCTTAGAAGCCTCAACAACCCCAAATGAACCCAATCAAATGAACAAAACAAAACAAACCCTAATCAAACCTAAACTAACCTAAATATGTTTCTTTCTCAAGCATTGACCACGGCTGAAGAAACACAAAGTAAGAACCAGACGATGGATATTGTGTGTCCCGACGTTAAACCCCTTCACACCAACTTACTGAGAAAACAATCCAAAGGATCTTTCCAGGACTTGATTTAACAAGACAAGACTCCAAGTGTTAAAAACCAGGCCTAAGACTGCAAAGTTTAGACTACACATCAATTCTGGTTTTAATTTGATTTCCCAGCAGTGTTTTTATTATTTTTAGTCATTGAAGCATTTAAACCCAGCCCAGGTTGAGAAACCAACCATCCTGCAGCTTGGGTAAAGCAAGCAATTCAATTAGAAGATAAAAAGCAGCTTTTTCACACGGTTTCAGCCACAAGGATATTCCAATAAGCTGGGCTAAGCCCAACGCTGTGACTGCTTCAGGCACAAAACTCACAGTTAAAGGTTTGCAGCTGCAGAATCCAGTGCTATTCATTTGGCAGATCCGAGATGACTTCTGCGATGCAGGAAAAGCCTGAAATGCTGCTTTTACTAACACTGAGAAAAATCTCAAGCCTGATTGAAAGGACACTCCACCCTCATTAGAGGAAACAAACGGGTTTGAGCTCAGTTCTTGGCTCCCCTGATGTTTCTGCCTAAACAAACTTGGGTCTGACATGCTCGGCTGGTCACCAATGAAAAGCCTAAGGGTACGAAATCGCTGCGCGAGGTCATTTCTCCCTGGACACATCTTGTCCTATTTTCCGCACTCCAAGCCTCATAAAGTTTCTGATGCTCCAAATTGAGTTTAAACACACAAGGGCTGATTGTATAGACTGCAAGGGTTCTCTAGAAGCAGTAGCACATCACTGCTCTTAAAGACACACTGAAATGAACAGTAACTTTAACTCCTGAAGACTCCTTGATGGGGCACTCAATGCTTACAACAGGCTATTTTTCCCATATATACAAGAGAATCCCTCAGAATAATAAACATGAGCCTTTTAAATGAAGACAGTAGTGGTGGGATAACAGGAGGGAACAAAACAGCTGGTTACCTGTGCACAGGATTATGTTCTGCAGTCTCCACAGAAGGGAGAAAAACTAGCAGATACTTAAGAGAAGGACAAACCACAGATCATCTCCAGTCTTTAGCTGCTAAAGCCTCCCTTCTTGCTGTGCTTCAATTGCTTATGTTGAAATCAAGCCCTTAATTCTTTGTAGAGCATCATGAGCCTGGAATTGTGGTGCAGCTCTATCTGCACCATTTTTCTCATCCACCCCACCTTCCAGTGTTCCTCCTTTTCTTTCACATTTGATTAATTTTTTTCCTGATTCAGTATTTAAATTCTAGCAAAACTCATGGGAATTTTCCACAGATGTTTCACGAAATTCACAATAATGAATTTGAGATCTGTAGATACATTATCACATAGAGCAGCCAACACACATGATACCAGTCATTCAAAAGTGTCTTGAAGGAAAGACCAAATCCTACATTTTGATGTGGCTTAATTCTGCTGATGAAAACAAAGGGAAAAATCATTTGGTGGTGGGACGATTAAGTAAAATCAAATGTTTACAGCATTGTATTCTATTTGCAGAAGCCTGGCCTAAAGGTTGAAGCTGTGAAAGAACATGCTCATCCTTTGCCCAACTCAGTTTCAGCAGTTCTGACTTCTCCCCTCGTTGACCCAGTAAAAACATTTAATGCTACCTACCTGAATCATCAGCTAATCTGCTGATTCTCTCCAACACAGAAATACAATCTCTCTCATCATCACTGACTTCCTTCAAAGTGTCCAGCAAACTTCGAGCCACCATTTGCCTGGTTTGCAAGAGAGATGAAAGAAATTAGTGTTATGCATGCTCAGAAATGCAACTACATAAAAAAGTCATCAAGGCACCTTAAACCAGAGTAATACTTTACAGAAGATTCACTTTTAACTCAGGGAATTTAGTTGGTCCTGCTTTGGGAAATCTTAGTTCTACCACCTTGTGTGATCCTAAAGGACAGTAACGTTAAAAACATCCCTTTGTTCGTCAAAGATAAGAGAACCCAGAGAAAAAAAAAATAGGAATTATCCTGTCAAGCAGGAGACCAAGAACTCAACGTTCAGAAGTCACCGTCAGTCCACTCTCATCTCTGAGCTCAGATTTATTCCGTGCAAGGCAAGACACAACCACTATTGTCAAAATGGTTTGAAACAGGATAACCAGTTCATTTCACAAAGACATGAACACTCACAGTGAAGATTTCCACACAGGTTTTAAAAGCTAAACTTAGTTCTAATGCCAAGAGCAAGGGACAAGAGCAAGGGATTTCTATGGTGAAAACAGTCTTGTAGCCCACGTATGTGAGGGCCTCCAGCTCTGGGTTCAGGTTTGGGCACCTCAACACAAGAAAGATGTTGAGAGGCTAGAGAGGGTCAAATGGGCAACAGGATTGATGAAGGGTCTGGAGAACAAACCTTGTTAGAAGCAGCTCAGGGAGCTGGGGCTGGTTAGTCTGGAGAAAAGGAGGCTGAGAAGAGACCTTGCTGCTGACTTTCTACCTGAAAATAGGTTGAAAAGAGGTGGAGATTGTCAAGGAAGAAGACAGGACAAGAGGAATGGCCTCAAGCTGCACCAGGGGGCGCTTAGGTTGGACATGAGGAGAAACTTCTTCCTGGAAAGGGTTCTCAGGCCTTGGAACAGCTGCCCAGGGAGGGGACTGAATTGCCATCCCTGGATGTGTTTCAGAGAGGGAGATCTGGAGCTCAGGGGCAGGGCTTAGCAGTGGCCTTGGGACAGCTGGGTTAATGGTTGGACTTTATGATTTTAAAAGGTCTTTCCCAACCTGGATGATTCTATCATTCTAGCCAAAGCAGAAAACAAAAAACAGGATCAGCTCAGTGACAACTTCTAGTGTAGTAGGTTTTCCTAAAAGCAAACTGCAAAACAACTTCCTTTAACAAATCACTCCCTCACACTTTCCAGTCTAGTCTAAGTGCAGCATCTCTCAGCAGAGACATCCATACAGAGCTCAAAGTTCAGCTATCAAAATCCTAACAGAGGGAAAACAGACTGTGTGACACACTAACCTAAAGGGTTTGCTTGGGTCTTTTAAAGGGCTGGACAGGTCTGAAAAGAGAAGAGGAACAGATAGAAGCATCTTCCATACAGCAGCCTGTCTGGATGTGTGTGGCTCCTACACCTCAAACAATCTTGGAAAGCAAGAGACAAGTGAACTGAACCACTGAACAGGTCTCAGTAGGGAACCACAACAGATCCCATCTGGCTCCTGGGGACAATGAAGGAATCAATGTGTCTACTTTGACATTTAGCAGGTTCTGTCTAAAAACATCACAACAAAAGGCACCAAGGCAAGTTAAGATTTCTTTAGAAAACCTGAGTAAGCAGCCAGTAAAGACAGGGTTATCTCTTAGCTCCATCCATCCAGTGTTCCAGATGATATCCACACAAGTGACAGAAACAGACAGGTTTAGGTTGGAAGGGAGCTCAGAGACCACCCAGTGCCAACCCCCTGCCTTGGGCAGTGATGTGACCCCTCTCACCATACCAGGTTGTCCAGAGCCCTATCCAACCTGGCCTTGAACACTTCAGGGATGGGGCACCCACAACCTCCCTGGGCAACCTGTTCCAATGCCTCAGCACCATCATAGGGAAGAATTTCTTCCTCAGATCTAAACCAAACCTCCTCTCTTTTAGTTTGAGAAGACTCTGCATGCACAGTCAGAATTTGTGATGATACACTCTGAGAAAAGCTATAAATAGCTCCTTTTACAGATCTCTTGGATCTTACCTGGAGTCAATACTGGCAGCCCTAAGCAGTGTAATTACTGGGTACCAATCATCAGCCTGTTAATAAATTTCTACTTCAGAATGAGTTCAGCTGAACAAGAAGTGTGTTGAGCTAGTAAGGAAGTGTTAAAAGAAAAATAAGATAAAAGACAGAAAGTTCCTGGGTAAGGCTGTGCAGACAGAAGCAAAGTGAGTAGGGAGGAGAAAAATCCTGCAGCTATGGATAGCCAAGTTCTTAGTTAACTCTGTTATAATCTGATCATATTGCAATGAGCATAAGGCAAGGTGACTTCTTACACTTAAGGAAGGAACTGCCTCACTATTTGGAAGGCTCTATCCAGGAGTGTTGTATAATTTTGAGCCTTCTTCATGACAAATGGAAGCAAAATAACACCAATAAAGCTTAGGAAAACCCACACAGCACTTTCTTAATGAGGAGAGACAAAACCTGGGCTCCAGTCTGCACCAGTAATTCCTTTCTCAAGCAGGGAGCAAAAGGGAATCCTCACCCCTCCACACTCCCAACTCAGGGCTACCACAGACTCCAGGAAACCTTTATGTTTCAGGAAAGGTCATTTATTGCAATATTTATCAGTTCCCCTCTATTTCAGAATCACAGAAAGTTAGGGATTGGAAGAGACCTCAAAAGATCTAGTCCAATCCCCCCGCCACAGCAGGATCACCTAGATCCAGTCGCACAGGAACATGTCTCCAGCGAAGGAGACTTCACAACCTCCCTGGGCAGCCCCTTCTAGGGCTCTGTCACCCTCACTGGGAAGGAAGAAGTTCCAACAAAACCGAGAATAACTGACATGGTGGTTGATCACCGTGTTCTCTGCTGCATACAACAGAATTCATAATTCAACAGAAAAATATTCACCATTTACTCAGAGGCCAAACAAAACTGTTTTAAGAGCAGAAAACCTCAACCTCAGCATATTTTACACATTCCTATCATCTTACAACCATATATAATTAAAATAAAAGTGTCTGCATGCAGGGGATGAGATGTGGTGGTGGGCGTCTGTTACAATACTTCTGCTTTTAATTAAAACAACCAGCTGTGACTCAAAAAAAGGGAGAGTGCAGAGCATGGTATTAACTGGGCAAGTGCACTGCTGACAACCAGAAGCACCAACACTAAAACAACACGAGGATGATACTGCAGAACACTTCTTGGGTTCCTCTGGCAACCTCAGTAGCCTCTCCTGACCTTTCATTTATTATCTTCCAGTCCTACATCAACAGGAACATTACCAGCCACAAAAAGCCAAAAAAAGGACGTTATCTGGTCAAGAAATGCTGAAAAAGCCAGCAAATCTTTTCCCAATATTGCTGTTTTGCTCTCTGTAGGTAGGAGACACATCAGCAAACAGGAGTAGAAACTGGAAAGATTTGTAAAATAATTTTTTGTTTTTAAAAATTATTTTTTTTTTAAATTTAATAGTCTTAAAAAATGTTATATTCACCCCAGTCAGATTTTACTGAGATGAACAGTCTGCAGAGCAGTAGCCAGCCAGGGGAGGGAACAAAACATACCTGTTAAAGATGTTCTCACTCGCAGCGTACTTGTCCAGTCTTCCCAAAGGCGTCAACATTTCATCTTGTGAGACAAAGTCCAGGGCTGAAGGTATAATAATCACATCAGACTCTGAGCTGTAGTCATCCACACCAACTAGCAGAGACATCAGAAACATTCCTTACGATCAGTCACAGCACTGTATCACTACAATGATGCCTGTTGGTGGGCTAGGAAAGGTCCCACTCACATGTTTACCAGTTGCTCCATCCCCAGCCCCCATGAAATCTTTCCTCTACAACAATGACTGAGGATGTTTACATTGGACTAAACAGATTTTAAACCATTTTTTCAAAATTCCCAAATACCTTTCACTCAATTCTATTTTTAGATGACAAATACTACTTTACTACCTCACATTTTATCAGAGTGACTTTTAGCTAATTTTGAAGTCAACCTTTTGTAGTTTGAAATCAGAGGTGCAGTTAACTCCAGGATAATGAGTTAATACACATTCAATAGAACAACTTTGTCAGAGAGACTCAACAGAGACTTTGTCAGAAGAAAAATGCCAATTAAAGTGTGCTGAACAGTTCTGATGGGCTGCTACATCCAACTACCAAAGACAACAGGAACAATTTGCCTACTATCTGATTATGACCCAGCTCATCAATAGGGAACCTGTTGGCAAAGTGACCAAGACTTTTATCCCTCATAGAATGTTAGGGATTGGAAGGGACCTCAAAAGATCATCCAATTCAATGCCCCTACCACAGCAGGATCACCTAGATCCAGTAACACAGGAACATGGCCAGGCAGGTTTTAAACATCTTCAGATAAGGAGACAAACCCCTTTGGGTAGCCCCTTCCAGGGCTCTGTCACCCTCATTGGGAAGGAAGAAGTTCCTTCTCAGATTGATGTGGAACCTCCTATGTTACAGCTCACACCCAGTGCCCCTTGTCCTATCATTGGGTGCCACTGAGCAGAGCCTGGCTCCGCTCCTGAC
This sequence comes from Phoeniculus purpureus, assembly GCA_028565055.1. NCBI lineage: Eukaryota > Metazoa > Chordata > Aves > Bucerotiformes > Phoeniculidae > Phoeniculus > Phoeniculus purpureus. Next base: position 15,627 of record JAOXOE010027137.1, read on the forward strand.
ACCCACCCTTTCCATATTTATCAACATTCATGGGGCCACCCCCTCAGTCTCCTCTTTTTCTCCAAGCTCAAGAGACCCAGCTCCCTCAGCCCTTCCTCAGCAGCGAGATGCTCCACTCCATCATCTCTGTGGCTCTGTGCTGGACTCTCTCCAGCAGTTCTGTGTCCTTCTGGAACTCAGGGGCCCAGAACTGGACACAATATTCCAGATGCGGTCTCACCAGGAAAGAATAGATGGGGAGGAGAACCTCTCTCCATCTACTAACCTCCCCAGGATGCCACTGGCCTTCTTGGCCACTAGGGCCTATTGCTGGCTCTTGGCCATCCTGGTGGCCACCAGCACCCCCAGGTCCCTTTCTCCTACACTGCTCTCCAACATGTCAGTCCCCAACCTATGCTGGTATCAGGAATTTTTCTTGTCCAGATGCCAGAGTCTACGCTGCTTTTGTTATAGTTCATTCCATCACTAACCAACTAATTCACATGTTTTCTAGGTAGGCAATCGTAAAAAAACCCCTATATCCCTGAAGGAGTGTCCAAACTCTGATAGTTCCTTGGCCAAAATCCAATGAGTAAGTGATGGGAAAAAAGCAAGCATGACGGAAGAATCTGGGAGACAGAGGCAAAGAAAACAGTGTGGTAGGAGCTGCATGATAAAGAAGATGAGGAGCAGTTTCAGGAGAAGTACTATCACAGAATCACACAATTATCAAAGCTGGAAAAGACCTTTAAAATCATCAAGTCCAGCCTATGACCTAAGTTATTCTTTAAGGTTTATCCTAAGGTTTAGGATAAACTGCGGGAAGGAAGGGGAGGCTCCAAAGCAAGGTCAGTTGCAAAGCGCTGCTGTTGCACAGAGGGAAATCACGTTCAGCCCCACATTGATGCAACAGTTTGAACCAGGGTCTGGTTTGGATTTGTGGGTTTGGAAGTTTGGTTTTGTTGGCCTTTTATTCCCCCTTCTTAATAATCAATTTTATTTTCACAGCAAAAGTGGGAAGAAGGCAAAAGTGTCCTTATAAAGTGAGTTAGGATTTCACACCAGAAAGCAAGGAACAAACTGCATCCTCTAACAGGCTCACATGACAATGACAGGCTTGGAGTACCAACTGCTTCTCTGGGAAGCCTGTTCTGGGTCTGACTGCCCTCTTGCTAAAGAAACATCCTCTAACCCCCAGACTTAACCTCCCCAGCACAGCGCACATGGAATGGTTCAGCACAATCTCTGGATCCCAGAGAGAAGAGCTAAGCAACTCCCTCTTCACATACCCTCCCTCAAAAAGCTGTTGAGAGCAATGAGATTGCTCCTCAGCTTCCTCTTCTCTAAACCAGAGAAACCTAGAGCCCTCCACTGCTCATCAGAGGAACATTTTGTTGTACACAAGCTCCTCCTGTTGGAGGGCCAGCTCAAGACACAATCTGAAGCAACAAACACATCCTGCAGTATCTACAGATTATTGCCGAATCATTCCTTAAATCTCACCCAGACCCAACCCTGTGCCATGGGTCTTGAAAACTTTCACCTGACCAGGCTGCCCACAGCCAAATCCAACCTGGCCTTGAACACTTCCAAGGATGGAGCAGCCACAACCTCCCTGGGCAACTTGTTCCAGTGCCTCAGCACCCTCAGAGGGAGGGTTACACATAAGTCACACAGGTACTCCTTATTCCAGGAAAGTAACTGCATTATTTCTTTTTCACTTCACTAGAGAGCAAAACCACTGCACTCAGACTGACTTCTAAACCACACAACTTAGAACAGTTAGGTTGTGATACAACCAATTTGGGAGGAAAAAACCCACATCCCTGTAATATTCAGTGGAATTAGTTCTACAAACGGGTCCTATTTGCCTATTTTTAAACTGTTCATCATACTAGAAATTTAGAAGTGTCAGCTGAAGGCACTATGTCAAAATCTCAACATAATTACTATCCCAAGTGTAATGATTACTTATGTATTTGACATTTCTCTCCTCTCAAACTCAACTTGCTGCTTCACACTCCTTTCACTTCTTTCTCCCCCCCGACCCCCCCCCCAATTTCTATTAATTTATTAGCAGTGAGCAGCACAATGCAGTGCCACCTCACGTGGTGCAGAACATGGCACCTGCTCACTCTGTCTTCACACAAATGCAAATATCAATGATAAAAATAAAAGCTGCTGCTTACAATTCATCTGTTTGATGTCTCCTACTAATTCTAACAGTGTGGATTTGACTCATGCCTTTGTGCATCATGAAATTAAGCTTAACCCTATGCTGGGCTTGATGTGTCTCTGCTACTGACGTTGAGCAGCATTTCATATTGAAGTAATTCCAGTGGCTCCGCTTGTAGTCACAAAACAGATTCATTCAAACAGCAGTGTACTAACGCAATGCTAATACTGACAAGGAAGAGAGGAGAGAGAAAAAGAAATTCATCACAGAAGCAAAGACTAAGTGGGGGTTAGAATGGACCTCTGGAAGTCCAACTCCCCTGCCAGACAAGAGCATCTAGAGCAGATCCCACAGGAACACATCCAGGTGGGTTTGAGATGTCTCCAGAACAGGAGACTCCACAACCTCTCTGAGGAGGCTGGACCAGGGCTCTGCTACCCTCGCTAAGAAGCAGCTCTTTCATACATTCAAATTGAACCTCCTGGGTTCATTTGTGCCCACTGCTCCTTGCCCTGTCGCTGAGCATCACCAAGAAGAGCTTGGACCCATCATCCTGACACTTGTCTTGAGATCTCATCTCAGTCTCCTCCTCTCCAGGCTGAACAGCCCCAGCTGTCTCAGCCTCTCCTCATGAGGGAGATGCTCCAGCCCCATTATAATCTCAGTGACTCTGTGCTGGACTCTCTCCAGTAGTTTCCTGTCCCTCCTGAAACGGGCAGCCCTGATTCAGATACAGAATTCTGCATGTGTCCTCAACAGGGCATATTAGAGGAGGAGAACCTTCCTCAAACTACTGGCCTCACTCTTCAAGCACCCCAGAAGCCTATTTGTCTTCCTGGCCACAAGGGCCCACTGCTGGCTCACAGTCAGCCTGTGGTCCTCCAACACCCCCAGGTCCTTTTCCCCAGGGCTGCTCTCAATCAGCATACAAACAGATTTTAATTCTATTAAAATCTTGTTACAGATGTTTTACACAGCCATTTTCACTTTCACCATCAACTACAGTAACCCAACTGAAAAGCAGCATCCCTCTAGCAGAAATCCCAATCAAACAAAGCCCCCTGAGCAAGTGCTTATGTGTAATTCACCCCAAACACCATTCACCAAGCATCTAAGCACTACTGATCTAAAATGCACAAAGAGCAAACTGCATTATTTAACAAACCCAGTCCCTTTGATAGTCCCTCCATGTTCCACACACTCTATGTTTTTTTGAAGGTTATTCCAAAAAAGGTCATAAAAAAGGCTGTTAACTGAATGTTGTCTTCAGCCCTCCTCTACTTTCCAGCCACCTCTGAGCCCAAGCACTACACAATACAAAACTTGCTCCTGGACATGAGTGTACTAGGCTTGGCTGGGAGAGAGTTAAAATTCTTCAGAGAGGCTCATAGTATGAGGTGAATCATAGAAACATTAGGGATTGGAAGGGACCCCGAAAGATCATCTAGTCCAATCCCCCTGCCACAGTAGGATCACTTCACTGGAGAAGTTATACAAT
>JAOXOE010027138.1:0-19276 GCA_028565055.1 Phoeniculus purpureus
TCATTAATGTCTATAAATATGTGAAGGGTGGGTGTCAGGAGGATGGAGCCAGGTTCTGCTCAGTGTCATCTAGTGATAGGACAAGTGGCAGTGGGTGCAAGCTTGATCATAGTAGGTTCCATATGAATGTGAGAAGGAATTTCTTCACAGTGAGGGTGAGGGAGCATTGAAACAGGCTTCCCAGGGGGTCTGTGGAGTCTCCTTCTCCGGAGATGTTTAAAACCTGCCTGGATATGTTCCTGTGTGACTTGGTCTAGGTGATCCTGCTGTGGCGGGTGGATTGAACTAGATGATCTTTCAAGGTCCCTTCCAATCCGTAATGATTCTATGATTACACGTTTCTATGATTGGGTTGGAAGGGACCTCCAAAGGTCATCTAGTCCAAACCCCTTACAGTGAGGAGCGACTTCCTCAACTAGAGCAGGTTGCCCAGAGCCTTGTCCATCCTTCCCTTGAATAGCTCCAGGGATGTAGCCTCAACTGCCCTCCTGCTAAAGCACTTCTTCCTAACAGCCAATTTCACATTACTGGGCTTCCCCAGAGCATGAGCAGGACCTGTCCCAGGCAGAGCATGATTCCATGTGCTCCATGGTCAACTTCTGCCATGGTCCCCAGGACCATAACCTGCCCACATCATCACTGGAACCAAGTATGAGACCCAAGTGCTCACTTGGCTAAGAAAGCTTCATGACGGAATAAGGTGAAATTGCTGCACAGCCAAGGGGTTGAACACAAATCAGGAGCTGTGGAGAAACTAGTGGGTGACCAAGAAGCAAACAGATGGGATGTTCAGCTGGGGCACAAGGAAACATGAACTCTGAACAAGAATTCCGCTCCATCACATCTTTCCTTTATGCTAATTTTAGTGTAACATCCCACTGCAGATAATATATCTACGACTGAAAAAGGGTATTTCCAACTGGTAGTGGTGGTCCCAACAGGGACCACAACAGGCAGTGGTGGACCCACTGAGTCCATATGTCTCACTGAAAGAATTAACTGGGGAAATGTTATCTCTGAACAGGTTTCTAAGACACACTTCTATTCGGGATTTGAGTTTCTTGCCTGCTACACACTCAAAAAGCACAACTTCAAAAAAGCATACATTGACCCACTTCTTCCCTAACTCCTTGGTCCCAATAGGGAAGGAACTGTGTTACATGACTGTGGATCTAGGTAGCCTAGTAACTACTCCTTCTTTCACATCCATACTCCATTTAAAGGAGGACAGAAAGAATTAATAAGAGTCAATAAAACAACCAGCTGGCTAAAGGAACTTAAATTGCTACCATCAGCCATGGGCCTCCAGATGCTTTGGCAAATAAAGAAACTTCTACAAAACCCTGTAAAAGATATAAATATATGAAGGCAAGTGAGCTTTCAACTCTAGAATATTTGTTGTACTTGTGTCATGAGCTCTCAAATTAGCCCTATCCCACTCATCTCATTTTCCAGCTTATCTGTTGTCAATATAAAATCATTGCAATCACTCTGGGATCTGAAAGTCAGGCTGAACTCTTGCTCAGTTTATGCACCATTGTCTGCAGCCTATTCTGCTCACAGCAGTTGTTCTACAAGGGTCTAAAAATATCTAGTTTGTCATCTCCAAATGAATCACTTGAGCAATTTTCAAAGACACTAAATAAAACACTGAAAATTTAAGTCATCCAAGAGTTTGCACTTCTCTACTGACGAGTCAAGAAGGCACATTTCTAATCTTAATGCACTCAAAGCATGAAGAAATTCTCCTCTTAACGAAATCATTAACATGAACTGCTGTTATTCAGTCTCACATCTTTGTTTTCTTAGCCTGTTTCCTCACAGTAGATTATTTCATTACTGCAAGTACATGACATGAGCACATTTACAAAATGGTAGCTACAATGCTTGTACTTTAATCCGTTTTCTTTTGAAACAGCAAGACACATTCTAGAATGAGAAAACAACTTAACCAATTGGTTTTTGGTTGAAATACACAGAGGCAGACCACCACTTGCATATGACTGCTTCACAAGGAACATTAAATCTTATATGATTGCGGGCAACCTGGTCTGGTGAGAGGTGTCCCTGCCCATGGCAAGGGAGTTGGAACTAAATTGATCTCTGCGGTCTCTTCCAACCTAAACCAGTTTGTGATTCTGGGATGTGTGTGGAAGCTAGCTAAAACATGCTGCTCATTGATTTGATTTCATGGAATGGAATTATCTTCTTAAAATAATTTAGGCTGTAAGGGATATCTGGTGATCCTTAGCCAGCCACCGTCCACAGCAAATCCATGTAGCTCAGGGTTTTGGCCAGTCCAGTTTTGAGTATCGCCAAGGACAGAGATCCCACCATTTACCCGAGCCTTGTGCAATCACAGGGCTGTTCTTTATCATATAAACACATAACACAGTCACTATCAGGAAAAGACTAAAGAATACAGACATCATCACAGAACCATTAAGCCTGGAAAAGTCCTCAGAGATTATTCAGCTCAGCCCACGACCTAACATCACCACAGCAGCCAGACCAGGGTGCTAAGGGCCACAGCCAGTCTACCCTTCAACACAGGAATGGGGACTCCACGACTGCCCTGGTCCAATTACCCTTTCCATGAGGAAGGGCTTCCTAACATTCAACCTAACCCTGCCCTGGTAGCTTCAGTCCCTACTCTCTCGTCCTGTTGTCCCAACCCCCACCTGACTACAACCTCCCTTCAGCGAGTTGTAGAGAGGGAGAAGTTGCCCGCTGAGTCTCCTCTTCTCCAGGCTGAACACCCAGAGCTCCGACAGCCTCTCCTCATCAGCCTTTCTCTCTATCCAAGCAACATTTGCTTTCAAAAGACCAAAAGGTTTCAGTGACCTTGAGCCAAAACCCATGATCACTATAGGCAGACAAACTATGGCAAAATGTCTACAGCACAAACAGGCAAAATCCTAAGAAGACTTAAAAAAACTTTGGAAGGTGCAAAATACAGGTTTTGCCTGGTTTGTTAAGTGGGACCAAACCATCTTCACCCAGCAAAGCACTTCCTTCAGTTGCTGTAGGGGACATGCAGAAACTTCTCATGTGGCAGCACACCATTATCACTTACCACATTAAATCTTCCCTTTGTGATATTTCATTTGCTTTCTATACAGTTTCTGTTTCTCTAATAGTCTTTCCTTGACCTTATCTGATCCAGTTTTCATATCTGGCAATGTCATTTGCCATTTCCAACTCATTATTCGAAGCTTTACTCAGATATTACTCTGTTCATCGAGCATTTAGATCCTACAGTAACTTAAGTAACTGGGAAGTTTTATTATCAGACTACAATGAAAGTTATACTTGAGCACATACAGAATCATAGAACTGTCAGGGTTGGAGAAGACCTTCAAGATCATCAAGTCCAACCATCTGCCCTACAACCCCCAACCACTAACCCATCTCCTGAAACACTCTGTCTGCCCATTTGTTGAACCCTTCCAGGAACGGTGCCTCCACCCCGTCCCTGGGGGTTGTTGTAGAGATGTTTCAATGATATTGCTGTTGTGGAGATATTTCAAACAGCTATTCTAAACAAAAAATTAATGAGTGAAAGCAGCATTTAGCAACAAAGCAAATGGAAAAAAAAGTTTGAATCAGCTTAAAATCTCCAACACAACTGTAAACTCTTTTCCTGTTCCTTTCTCAGTAATTTAACGAATTACTGTTACACAGAAACATTCCCAGGCCAGTGCTAACTATCAGGGAAAAGAGCAGAATAAAACATTTCCACAGAAATTGAGAAGGGTGAATTTTTGATTAGACAACTTCTGCCAATAACTGAAATAGACATTTTGAAAACAGTGTCTTTTCAGAGTCACAAAAAGCAAAAGGCACCCAGTTGTGCCACGAGAATGCTGTGGGAAGCGGTGCATTGGTGTAACTATAGGAGGAATCCTGCTGTGGCAGGGGGATTGGACTGGATGATCTTTCGAGGTCCCTTCCAATCCCTAATGATTCTATGATTCGATGAGCCAGCAGATCCAATCATGCTCCTTTTTCCAGCTTTCCCATTAGACATGAATGTCTTAGGACATGAAAACAACCATGTCATTAGAAAGCTGCAGTCAGTCTATGATACCACAGCTAAACCAAGTGCAGTATTATTCATGAGTATCGACATCTACTAGTCTGCTGGACCCAGACTAGATTTACAGCAGCGTTTCACAAAATAGTTGTTCATACAGTGAGAAAAATTGCCTGTCATAGAATCATAGAATCATTGTGTCTAGAAAGCATCTCCAAAATCAAGTCCAGCCCTCATCTCAACAGCTCCCTAACCTCTAAACCATGGTCTCAAGTGCTCTAGCTACTCGATTTTCAAACACCTCCATAGATGGGACTCCACCACCTCCCTGGGCAGCCTGCTCCAGGGCCCAACCACTCTCTCTGGAAAGAACTTCTTCCTAAGGTCCAATCTAAACCTCCCACGACGCAACTTGAGGCCATTTCCCCTCATCCTATCATTAGTAACTTGGGAGAAGAAATCAGCAGCAGCCTCGCTACAACCTCCTTTTTGGTAGTTGTAGACAGCAATAAGGTCTCCTCTCAGCCTCTTCTTCTCTAGACTAAATAACTCCAGTTCCCTCAGCTGCTCTCCATAGGGCCTGGTTTTCCAGAGCTCTTCCCAGCCTTGTTGCCTTTCTCTGGCCCCACTCCAGCCACTCAATGTCCTTCTTATCCTGTGGCGCCCAAAACTGGACCCAGTAGTGAAAGTGCAGTCTCACGAGTGCAGAGTACAGGGGCATCACCACCTCCCTACTCCTGCTGGTTACCCTGTTATCCAGGCCAGGATGCCATTGGCTTTCTTGGCCACCTGGGCACCTTGCTGGCTCCTGTTCAGCCAGCTGTCAAACAATGCCCCCAGGTCCTTTTCAGGAAGGCAGCGCTCCAGCCACTCTTCCCCAAGTCTGTAGCTGCTGAGGGTTGTTGTGACCAAAGCACATGACCCCGCAATTGGCTTTCTTAAACCTCTGCCCATCACTCTTACCTGTCCAGATCCCTCTGCAGCACCTCCCTACCATCCAGAAGATCAAAACTGCCACTTCAGTTCATGCCATCTGCAAATTATTCAATCCCCTCATCCAAGTCATCGATGAAGATGTTAAACAAGACTGCTGCCAAACCTGAGCTCTGAGGGACACCACTTGTGACCAGTGGCCAACTGGATTTAACCCCATTCACCACTCTCTGGGCTTGGCCATCTAGCCAGTTTTAACCCAGCAAAGAGTCCACCTGTATGAGCCACGAACTGCATTGTTACTGTTACTGTTGAGGTTGGAATAGACCTCTGAGATCTTCAAGCCCAGTCTATGATGTGACACCGTAGTATCAGCTAGACCATGGCACTACAGGCCACAGTCAATCTGTCCTTAAACGCCTCCAGGGATGGTGACTTCACCACTTCATCATTGTCAGAAAAATTAATGGATTTTGAGTAGGAGTAAACTTAGCCCAAGATGTATTTTTACCACATTAGTCTTTAAGCAGCTTCAGTCTCCACAGTGGTTAATAAAGGTTAATTCCTCAACTACTAGAGAATTGCTATAGGCAGCTTGACAAATGATTGGTGGAAAGTGAGAGACGCTGAGAAATAACTCTACATTATAACAGAATTCATTCAGCAAAAGGTCTTCTAGACAGGCTATTTACCTTGTGAGGGCTCCGAGAGGCTGATTTTTCATGTCATTAACCTTTAGGTACTAAATTCCACAGTTTCAGACAATGTTGAGTAAAGCAGAAATCAGTCCCGGACCAAATCTTCAGGATTTCTTCAACATTTTCAACAAATTGTGAAATATCTAACATATAAGAAGCTGAAACTGATAAGTGGCATGAGGCTGCTGAAGACAGTTTAAGGCATCCTTAAAACTACCGCAGAGCCATTTGCTATTAGGAATATTTCCCCTTCTTTATATATGATTAAGCTAATCTTGTGAAGGCAGAGGTCTCAAAGATCAAATAGTGGCTCCAGTGATCCAAGCTGACAGCTCCTGGTGCTCTTCCCAGCAAGTACGAGGGATGCCACATCCATGGAGATGCGTGTTCACTGCCTCCCACAACGTACCAATGTCCCATATTGCAGATGTGATGTCAAACTCAAACCTAAGTCATTTGAAGAGAATGATTAAGGTTTTATAAAGTGCTAAATCCCATCTGGACTGGGTTTCCAGTATCTTTTACTGAACTCTGTGACATATGCAACTTAGCCCATCAGGCAATTTTTTCTCAACATTGAATTATTTTCAAGGTTTCCTGCTTCATTTCAAGCCTGAAGGAAGACACACACGACAAGAATAAGTCTGTGGTCTCAGAGAGCACTGTCTGCACCAACATTATCACCACTGCAGAGCGAAGCAGTAGTTTGAACAATCTTTATGCAATTCCACTACATGGACAGCTGTACCCAAGTAGCTCTGTACGTTACAGTGCAAGGAAATAACTTCTTTCCCTCCTGTGTTGGGTGTCTCCAGTACTACCTGTGATGACACCAACCTTCCGATCAGATAGAGATGCTGAGAAAAGCTAGTGTGTCATTTGAAAGTGGACTGGTGGTGCTGGTGTGTGTAAAGGGTTAAAGCTGGGCCAGTCAGCCACTAGACGAATGACAGATGCTCTCTATTAACCCCTTTCCCATACCGGACTCACCAGCTGACATAAAACAGATTCAATAGCTAAATTCCAGAATGCATGGACTGGGATCTAAGAATGGACAGAGTTCCCAACAGATGTCAACCACTGGAGAAAAGGGCTTGACCTTTGTGACCCTTCAGCTTTATACCAAATATGATCTATATGCAGGACAGAACAACTTCTTGGTCACTATAGGGTTCTCTGTCTTGCATACTCTTCCCCACAGCTATGGCTTCTTTGTTACTGCACCCCCAACACACGACACAAGATGAGCGGTGACCTCAGTCTGCACAGGAAAGACTACAGGCCAGAGCCTTTCTGCATCTCAATCCTTGGTAGTAACTACAGTTAACTACAGTAGTAGTAACTGTAAACATCAAGTGTTCTCATCACTTCTGGTCATATCTGAGCCAACACTGCCTGCTCGAGTACGCCATTAGCTGCAGAACATGTAGTTACTCACAAGAGACTGAGCTGAAAAGTAACATCTGTAACTGAATTAATTCTGTCATAACTCCAACCAGGACAGAGCAGAGCCTAGGTCCATCCTCCTGACACTCACGCTTTACATATTTATAAACATTAATGAGGCCACCCCTCAGTCTGCTTTTTTCCAAGCTAAAGAGACGCAGCTCCCTCGGCCTTTCCTCAGCTGGGAGACACTCCACTCTATCATTTGGTGGCTCTGCGCTGGACTCTCCCAAACAGTTCAATGTTCTTCTTGAACTGAGGGGCGCAGTAATGGACACAATATTCCAGATTTCATCTCACGAGGGCACAGTAGAGGGGGAGGAGAACCTTTCTCCATCTGCTAAGCACCCCCTTTCTGATCTATCCCAGGATGCCATTGGCCTTCTTGGCCACCAAGGCGCATTGCTGGCTCACGGTCATCCTGCTGTCCACCAGGACCACCAGGTCTCTTTCTCCTGTGCTGCTCTCCAACAGGTCTGTCCCCAACCTATACTGGTACCTGGGGTTGTTCTTGCCCAGACGCCAGACTCTACACTGCCCTTGTTCCAGTTCATTCAGTTTCTCCTCGCTGAGCTCTGCAGCCTGTTCAGGTCTGAATGGCCTGCTGGGGTGTCAGCCACTCCTCCAAGCTTTGTGTCATCACCAAACTTGCTGATAGTGCTCTCTAATCCATCATCCAAGTCATAGGGACTTGGATGAATATGTTTAATACACTATGATACAATGACCATCTTCGTCTGATTGTATAGAAACATGACAATTTCTTTAAACCACAACTGGTTTCTTTAAACCCAGTAGCAACAGGGAAATCTAGGTTCACTTGTTTCCCACCACTGCAGAATGCTAGGGTACTAAGAAGTCCTTTTAGGTTACGACTACATTTGTTAAGCTACAATTAACACCATAACGTCTTCTAAGTAAATATTGTAAGGCTTCTGTACCTCATTTGAAGCAGTCAAATATTTGCACAGCGTAGAACAACACCAAGAAATTTCATACCAATCTTAAAAAGGAATACCGTTTGATCCTCTGAAGAGTCCCAAGACTTCATTTTTAAAATGAATTTGAGAAACTCAGAATCACAGAATTACTGAGGCTAGAAAAGACCTCTGAGATCATCCAGTCCAGCCTGTGACCTACGTTTTTCCATATGGAAATCTCTCAGGGGCATTTTTTGGTTACTTTCTGGTATTTAGAGTGGACTTATGGAGCACTTTACAGCTCTTTTGGGTCTTTTGGGGGGCATTTTGGGTCTTTTGGGGGCATTCTGGGGTTACTTTGGATGCTTTTAGGATTATTTAGGGGCATTTTGTGGGTCTTTTGGGACATTTTATGTCTTTTGGGGCATTTTTTTAGTTATTTCAGGATTACTTTGTGGAATTTCACAGCTTTTTGGGGGCATTTTTGGTGCTTTCAGGGTTCTTTTTATAATGTTTTGAGGTTCTTTGAGGGCATTTTGGGTGCATTTTTAGGTTCTTTCAGGGCTACTTATGAGGATGACAATAGCTAATCAACAATATGTATTTGTTAGTACATCCTAGAACTGAGTTACATGACACAATAAGAATTGTTCTGTGTACAAAAAGAATACACTAACCAGATTTGGTGGTGTCTTACCAAGCTATGTAAGGTTCTGTTCACTGTCACCAGCAATTACATACAAGTAATTAGTACTTACCTAATAATACAGCCTAGAAACCTCAAATAAAATTGGTATCATCAGAATACAGCCCTGGTCCAATAAAGTTTAGAATCTGAAGCAATGGTGCAGATCCCTGAAAGTCCTATTATCCAAGTTTCCGTTGCACCAATATAAAAGGACTGGAGGGCTTAGCTAGAAGCACGTTTCCAGGTCAACACAGAACTCCCAGCTCATTCTTAACCTCTGTGTTGCTCTCCAGGTATATAAGACCAAATGCTCCTATATAAAACCTGGTGTAACTGAGTAAGAAGTGTGCTAAGGATAAACTCTGTGGGTCCCCTGATGCCCTTACCTCCTTCTCGTAGAAACTGGGCCAGCCCAGGATACATTCAAACAGCTCAGAGTACTTTAAAGCTGTGAAATCTCATCCAAATATTATAACCCAGAATAAAGAGGATTTATGCACTTTGAACCCTTTTCTCACTGCTATCCAGAGCATGTTGGGAGGAGTGAATATTTCACCAACCCTACTGGACACAGACTAACAGAAGGTGGATGGAGCAGAAATAGTTGTATCTCCTCAAGCCTTGCTCCTGTTAAGAGGACAGCCAGAGCAGGGGCCATGTGCAACTACAACTGATGTTGGCTTTCACAAATAGGGACAATGATCAGAAGAAGCAAAGTTTGATATGGTCGGACTGGACATGAAGGAAAACGTCTCCCTTGAGTGGGTGTCTCTCTGAGACAGGACACCAGCGAGGTAGAGCATCTCTCTCCTTTGGGGTTTCAAGCCATGCCTAAGGGAAATAATGGCTGCTCTGGTAGACCCTGTTCAAACAGGAGGTTGGATAAGACATGCTGAGGCCCTTTCCAAGCAACATAAGACTAGGTTCGATGCAGAGGTCTGCTCATCACAGGCAGATCTCTTGAGTTTCTCAAAAGGGTTTTTACATCCCAAGCATGGCAGTCTTCAACCGCTTCACTAATTCAGCCAATTTTTCCTAAATTCCTCCTAAAGAATCACAGAATCATTCTGGTTAAAAGAGACCTTTAAGATGATCCAGTCCAATGATTGACTCTGCAGAGCCAGGCCACCACTAAATCATGTCCCTTAGCACCACATTTGTAACTCTCCTAAATACCTCCAGGGCTGGTGACTCCACTCCCTGGGAGGCCTATTCCAATGTTCATTAATGTCTTCATTGAAGAAATCTTTCCTAATATCCAATCTAAACCTCTCCTGTAACAACCTGAGGTCATTTCTTCTCATGCTATTGCTCGCTACTTGAGAGAATATACCAGTCCCCATCTGTCTACAACATCCTTTCAAATCACTCTAGAAAGCGAATAGGTGTCCCTTCAGCCTTCTTTTCTCAAGGCTAAAGAACCCAAGTTTCCTCAGATGCTCCTTAAAAGACAGATGCTCTAGACCTTTCAGCAGCTTCACTGCCCTTCTCTAGACCTGCTCTAGCACCTCTATGTCCTTCTTGCACTGAGATTCCCAAGTTCTCTGTATTCCAGGTGTAGCCTCACCAGTGCTGAGTAGAGGGGGACAGTTACTTCCCCCCTCCTGCTGGCCATGTTGTTGGCCTTCTTGGCATCCTGGGCACACTGCTGGCTAGTATTCAGCCAGCTGTCAATCAATAACCTCAGGTCCTCATTAGTCGGGCAGTTTTCCAACTACTCATTCACAAGTCTGTGCGTTCCATGGGGTTTTTGTGATCTGAGCACAGGACTCAGCACTTGGCCTTGTTCCACATTTGCACTATCCTGTATCATTTGAAATGGGAATCAAACAAGAGGCGGACTTGCACACACTGGTCGTCTCCGCATGAGCAGCGCACACACTGTGTGTTTTAGCAGGTTGTGGTATTGGCACACAAGCACACTCCTCCCTGCTGCAAGGAACAGATAACACTATATAATCTTTTCCATTAAATACAACCAGCTTCCCACATTGTTCTCTCCAAAGCGTGAAGTCAGTGCCCATCACTGAGAGCCAAGCACAAAGCATATAGAGTCCCCATGGGAATACTCTCTTTTTTAGCCCCAGAATTCTTAATGAGAGCATCAAGCTCAGCCCGTGCCACAGGCAGCGTCAGAAACCCTAATGACTGGAGCACAAATCCATGAGTGTCTGTGTGATCAAAAAAGGGAAGAAAAAAGTTCCCTTTAGGATGACATCAAAGCTGAGGTGATCATTTGTTATGGCACCATTATCTCTGCACATCAAATGAGACCTTGAAACCAGCTGTTAAGATGCGATGAAAACAGGAAACAAGTTGCTGTATGAGCTACTTAGAACAAGGGATTAACTGAAACTTTTTAGATCAATCACTTGAATATCTTTATTCTTGTAAAAGACTTTTAAATTCTGATTTATTATCCTCTTGCTTAGCACTATGCAATTGCCATAGCACCTTGGCTCTGGAAATCGTTTCGTAAGCCTACAGACCACACAAGTAGACATCAAGGCTATAAAATGTCCCTCCTGCTTATCTTCTCTCTGAGCAAAAGGGGAATAATCACCCCCTTGCTCTGTCTGAGACCAGGGTGAGATTTTCTTATTTTGCATTATGGTGCTGAGTCTCCTGGCTAAACCAGTGGCCACTGGTGTGCACCAAGTTATTGATACACAGTTATGTGGAAAATGAGCGCGTGCACATACACAACACAGGAGCTATAGACTTTAGGCAAAATTTGCTTCTCACTTAGAGAGCTTAGCAAATACACAAAGCCTTTGAAGCGCCCCAGTGGACACAAAGAGTCAAACGAGAAGCACCAATCCTCCAAACTTGGATCAGTGGTTGGAGAGACCACAAAAGGCAAAACAATTCTCATTCCTCACCTGAATAGCCAAAATAAAATTCAGCACAGCTTGCCATAATCCCAGGTAGCTAGAAAGAAAACCTGAAAACTGGCTGCCTTCAAGGCCTAGAGTTTCCTGTTATTCACATTCCTTTCCAGATCTGACTTTCTGCTCCAACAGTTTGAGATCCCCATCTCTGCTTCATTACCTACGAGAATATCTAGCTCTCAAAACTACAACTGAAAATAGAATCGCTCAGATTGGAAAAGACCCTTGAGACCATCAACCCTACTCTACAAAGTTCACCTCCAAACCAGATTCCCCAACACCACAGCTAAACAACCTTTGAACACATCCAGGGATGGGTACTCAACTCTCTCCCCAGGCAACCTGTTCCTGTATCTTGACTACTCTCACTGTGAAAAAATTGTTCCTCATGCCCATCCTACCCCTCCGCTGGTGCAGTCTGAAGCCTTCTCCTCTTGTTCAATCGTTAATGAGAAGAGACCAGCACCCACTTGTCTACAACATCCTTTCAGGTAGCTGTGGAGAGTGATGATGTCTCCCCTCAGTCCCCTCTTCTTCAAACAAACCAGCCCCAGCTCCTTCCATCACTCTTCACTAGATTTATTCTCAAGGCCATTCCCCAGCTTCATTGCCCTCCTCTGCACCCACTCCAGCCTCTCAATATCTCTCTTGTATTGAGGTTCCCAGAACGAGCCACAATACTCAAGGTGTGACTCAAAGTGCCTGCACTGAAACATGTATGATGGAAGGTGTCTGTGGGCAGAAGGATGAGGAGAGATCACACAACTCCATAATCAGTATCGAAACAAGAAATAACATAATTTGCTGACCAGCAAAGCATTGTGAAGAGAAGCAGAGAGAGAAGTGGGACCGTGGTTTCTACTAATTATTCCCTTCTAGCAAACAACCTCTCTCTGCAATTCCACCCAGGCTCTAATGACTATGTCAAGAGATGTAGTGCAGATGTGTGGTCTGTGAGCGATGCTGCACCTCCTCAGTCACCACAGTCACCCACAGCATCAAACCAATCTGCTGTGGCTCGTGCTCAACACCCTGAGAACTATCAGTGCTTGTATTTCTGCAGGAGTATGAAGAGACACAACAGGCTTTGATAGCAATTCATGTTTGATATCTGTGAGCAGGGATGTTATGAAAATACAGAACAAAGTAAAATTTGCTCTTTCTCAGAGTGCATCTGACAACAATGAATCTAAATTTAGGATCTGTTGCAGCAACTGTGAGGAGAATCACAGAAAAGTCTGAACATTCTGAAGGACTACAGGGATAAATGCAGAGAATAAATTAAAAAAGAACTCTGAAGCGGTTCAAGAGACTCATCATACAGAGAATATGGGATCTAATCAAATACCAACTAGTTTTTAAGTGGAGAATATCGCTTGTATCAGCAATAGTGTGGCCAGCACTAGGGACATCATTCTCCTTCTGTACTGGGCACTGTTGGGGCCTCCCCTCAAGTACCAGGGGCAATTCTGGGCCACTCACTTCAAGAAAGAGATTGAGGGGCTGGAGCAGGTCCAGAGGAGCAACAGGGCTGGGGAAGGGACTGGATGGAAAGTCTGATGGGGAGATGCTGAGGGAGCTGGGGGTGTTTAACCTGAAGAAGAACAGAGGACCTTCTCCCTCTACAATTCCCTGAATGGAAGTTGTAGTCAGGTGGGGGTCAGGCTCTTCTCCCAGGCAACTAGCAGGATGACGAGAGGGCAGGACCTGAACTGTCCGGGGAAGGTTAGGTTGGCTATTAGGAAGCACTTCCTCATGGAAAGGGTGATCAGACACTGGAATGGACTGCCTAGGGCAGTGGTGTAGTCTCCATTCTTGGAGGTGTTTAAGGACAAGTGTTTAGTGCCCTGGTCTGGCTGCTGTGGAGATGTCAGGCCATAGGCTGGGCTGGGTAATCTTAGAGGAGTTTTCCAGTCTCAGTAATTCTGTGACTCTGTGATAGGTCTTGCCAAGGAGAGAAGGCCAGGACAGCAGAAGGACTGCATCCCTTCACCATTTCTACTGCCAACACTCAGCAGTATATCCGTGAATGCATTCAGTCCTTCTGAAATGGGGCATACATTACCCAAAGCCCTCTGGTACTCTAGTAACCTCACAGGCCATTTTTGCTGACGCTCAAATTACTTCTGTAAGAGCACTTGGACTTAAAATATCATTTTTACACTTCCACTTTGGGACTGTGATGTCTGCACAGCTTCACCTTGGAGATCTTTTCACGGAAACAGCATTTCACTCTAAGTGGCTCCACATCTGATGCATCTGGATGGCCTGGTGATGCCAGAAACCACTTACTCTCAGATTCTGGTAAGTTCTCCAATGCTGCCTTCTTCAACACTGGTATTTTGACATAAAGATATCCTCCTCTTTGCGCCTTGCCCATGAAAGAAAACTAAAGTTTAAAAAGACAAGCTGAGAGCTGGGCATGTTGTATGAATGGGACCAATCATTACTCCTGTCCCCTCTTCCAGGTAAAGCAGCAGAACAACCCAACATAAAAACAGATACAAACAGGGCATGTTGTATAAATACGATCAATCATTACTCCTGCCCTCCACTCCAGGTAAGGCAGCAGAACAACCCGACACGTGAAAACAGATACAAGCAATTAAGACAATTTTGCTTCTGCAAAGCTGGCAGGGAATTCTACTTGCTTAGATCTCTGCCTTTAGATTTCAGTGTTATCTGAGCTACTCAGCTGGTTTCCAATGTCTTGAGTGCAACTCAATTCCATCAAAAAAACAATTTGAGCAGTCTAGGAAATGTCAAGGGATAGAAGAAGACAACTTTACAGTGGCACCTGGATTTTATGTTGTTTAAAGAGGCTGTGGAATATCCTGAAAAACCAAAGAACTAACAAAATATGCTCAAGTCTCTTCCTAAACCCCTTTTCCCTCCAGTTAATTAAAAACAATCCACTATTTAAATCTCACTTCCCTCCAGTTAATTAAAAACAACCCACTATTTAAATCTCACTTCCTTCAACTGAGCATAGGGCAGAGGCTGCAGAGAGAGGAACTTCACCAAACCCATTTTAAATATTGATTACTTTTACATCCAGAAATAAAGGTTTTTGCAAACAACTTAGAAGGAGTTAATCCAATTATCGGGATTCTGTTGCCTGGAGGGGTTTTATTGCAGTCTAAAGACAAATACAAGCACTTCTGTTCTGGTTGCACTCAGAGAGAAGATGCAATTCATGAAATATAATAAGCTTTTCAGATCTGTGACACTGAGAATTGGTGTGGTTTGTTGGGTGGGGGGGGGTTAATTACAAAGCCTATCTGCCATTTGGTTAATCTATTTGATGTCCAAGTGCTTTTAAACACTGGCACTTAAAGAACATGAAATCCATCTTTGCCAGAAACCTTTCAAGCAGATTAAGCGCAGGTAAATTACAGCATCACCAACATGAGTAAGTATTAGTCATCATAGACTCCATCTCATCTGGCCCAAGCAATGAATACCCAGTTGTACAGCACCACCGAAATTCTGCAAATGAGGATGAACTCCTCCAGAGTCAGTGTTTTGGTTTTGAAGTAAAGGCACTATACTATAGGAAGGACACAGAGGTGCTGAAGAGGGGGCAGAGAAGGGCAACTAGGCTTGTTAGGAGTCTGGAGAACAGGTGTGATAATAGGCTGAGGGAGCTGGGGCTGCTCAGCCTGGAGAAGAGGAGGCTGACAGAAGACCTCATTGCTCTCTACAATTACCTGAAGGGAGGTTGGAGTGAGGCAGGGGTTGGCCTCTTCTCCCTAGGGACTAGCAATAGGACAAGAGGAAATGGGGAGAGGTTGTGCCAGAGGTGGTTCAGACTGGATCTTAGGAAAAACTTCTTCCCAGAAAGAGTGGGGAGGCCTTGGAACAGGCTGCCCAGAGAGGAGGTGGGGGCATTGTCCCTGGAGGGGAAGACAGGGTGTTTCAGGAGATGGGTCAGTGGTTGGGGTTGTAGGGCAGATGGTTGGACTTGATGATCTTGAAGGTTTTTTCCAACCTTGATGATTCTGTGTTTCCAAGATCACAGCACTGATCACAGTGCATGCTCACAGCACTTCCAGATCACAATTTTTTTCCCTGACTTAAGTGAGCTGCCACTGATTCATACTTGGATGATTTACTTCGTAGAGACTATTTCAGTTGTTTAGCCACTGCATATCTGCAGATGAAAAAAGCCAGCAAGTCTGATGAGGCAAGACACAGTCTCCAAACATGCAGCAGCATCTCTCAGCTTCTATCAAGACTGTTGCTTCTTTTAACAACTATGGCTGCTGTGTGGCATTGATCACTATTTTAAACGTCAGAGCAGTAATCCGAAGCTACAGCAAACAAACACTTGCTGATACAGAGCTCTAGCTGCCCTAAACAGCCATTCCTTAACTTTAAACATTTTCCCACAGTTCCTGATCTGTGCAAGAAAATCCCACTTGAAAGTCCACAGAACTGAGACAATGAACAGCTCTGCTTTGAAAGCGCAAAAGCAACATAAGCAATGCAAGTGCAGCAATAATAAAGGTGGTGAACTGAGCCCTCAGTACAGCTCTGAAGCCCTCAGTACAGGAAGGACAGGGACCCGACATAGTGAGTCCAGAGGAGGCCACCAAAATAATCAGAGAGCTGGAACACCTCTGCTACGAGGACTGGCTGAGGAAGCTGGAGTTGTTCAGCCTGGAGAAGAGAAGACTCCAAGGGGGGACCTGACACTAACCTTCCAGTCCCTGAACGGGGCTACAAGGAGGCTGCAGGTAGACTGTTTACCAAAGCCTGAAGTGATATGATGAGAGGCAATGGTTTCACATTAGAGAAGGACAGACTGAAACTGGCTGTTAGGAAGAAGTTCTTTAGCAGGAGGGGAGTTGAACATTGGAACAGGTTGCCCAGGGAGGCAGTTGAGGCCCCATGCCTGGAGCTATTCAAGGGAAGGATGGACAAGGCTCTGGGCTACCTACTCTCTGCTTACTGCAATGGGGTTGGATTAGATGACCTTTGGAGGTCCCTTCCAATCTGGCAAGTCTATGATTCTATGATTCAATATTAAATAATCAACACAGGCAGTGCCTGAAACACATCTACAACTAGAAGGCTGCTTCTTGGTCCTCTGGACTTGAGTTTCACCCCTTACAGCAGACAGGGAGACTAAGCCCTTGCACGCAAAGTCACATCTGTGCTTTTAAAGTCTTACAGGGACCTTCATATCTGGGGAACACATCGTCAGGGTGATTAGAGTAAGGTCTGCTCAGAAAACCAGCCTCCATAGTGGCTATGCACTTGTTTTAGAGACAGATCTCTGGCAAGAGGCCCTCCAGTGATACAGAGCATTACTGTCTCTTCATGTCAAACAGCCTTTTAAACCAAAAGGAGCTGCATACACAGATATTACAGACACAGCCCATATGAAGCAGGTGCAAACCTGAAGCCCAAAGTCTGGTATCAGACCTCTGAAGGAGCCAATCATACACTTGCAGGAGAAACACCCGAGGTTGTAATATTGTTCATCGCACCACCATATGCATTTTCCTTAACCAGTTTCTCCTTTATGTCAACGGCATGGAAGGAGAGAGCTTAGACTTCTCTGCTGGACAAACCATCACCCCAACACTAGCAGCCAGCTGAGAATTTAGCCAAACTTGAAAGGAAGAAGGAAAGACGTAAGACTCGCAGCTGCTTTCAAATAATTTGATTTTGAGGGGGTTATATGCTCTGAGTAGGAGGTGGCAAACAATTCCTATATCCTGGCTTAGCTGATTATTTTGGGAAATGCTGAGAAGCTGGGCTGCAGTGTCAGCCCCCAAAATAAGCACAGTAGCGTAAGTAGCGTACAGGAGGACAGTGACCCTGTTGGAAGAAATTCACAACTTCTAAAGGTAAATCAGGAACCACAGATGGTGAAAAGCAGAAGAAAACCCTACCAGCAAAGTCAGCACTGTAGCTGATAAAGACGTTCTCTTTTATCTCTGTTTTATTTTTCTATATATGAAAATATGTCCTCAAACCACTCTGTGACACAGCACATAGCATCCCATTGGCTACACAAACCCCCCTTACTCTGAAAATACCCACACCACAAAAATGAGAGCGGAGACCGCTTCCAGAGAACATCCTACTTCCAATCAGCAGCTTCCAGCAGCTCTGTCAGTCACAACAAAACCTGCAGTCCCTCCTGACTTCCCACAAAAGCCTCTCTCCATTATCTCTGGTGTAATCTCCATACATCTTCTCCCCTATTCTGCAACAAAGAGCTCTGCTCCTCCAGGGATGTTCACCAATATAATGGGAAGACACTTTTTGCTGACACAACACTTAGAGGAGTGCCCTGCCTTACTCTGAGCCAGGCAATTGCTAAAAAAGCAAAATAAGGGAACAATAATTAGCATTATAATCAGATAGTATTGAAGAGAACACACACATTGCCTCGCTGCACAGGCTATAAGCAGGAGAGCTGCTCTGATCTCCACATTCAACTCAAGCGTGCTTCTGGTCTCTGTTTTGCTCACTGTAAAATATTATAGGAGCACAAATGGTGCCAGTCTGTCAACAAAAGCACTTTAGGCATCCTTTATGGGCTCTTTAAATGCCTGTGGAGATCTACAGATCACATGTAGCCATGAGGAAAGTAAACTGTGCTGCATGACAACTGTACTGCCCCAAGAAGCAGAGCATCTTCTGTAAAGGCATGAAGAGCCTCCAGACACAACAGCACCAGGCAGCTTGGAGGTGATGAGGATCACCTGTGAGTCTGAGGAACCATGGTTTGGGAGTTACAGCATAAAGCCAGTGGAAGACATTACAGATTCATAGAATCACAGAACATTGGAAGTTGGAAGGGACCTCTGAAGATCATTGAGTCCAACCCCTCCAACAGAGCAGGACCAAAACTAGGGCAGATCACTCAGAAATGCATCCAGACAGCTCTAGAAAGTCTCCAGAGGAGGAGACTCCACAACCTCTCTGGAAAGCCTGTGCAAGGGCTCTGCAATCCTCACAGTAAAGAAGTTCTTCCTCAGGTTGAGGTGGAACATCCTGTGCTCCAGCTTGAATCTATTGCCTGTCATCCAATCCCAGGGCACAAATGAAAAGAGGTTGTCCCTGCCTTCTTGACTTCCAGCCTAGGGTGCATTAAGAAGAGTGTGTCCAGAAGACTGAGGAAGGTTCTCCTCCCTCCCTACTCTGCCCTAGTGAGACCACACTTGGAAAATTGTGTCCAGTTCTGGGCTCCCCTTTTCAAGAGGGGCAGAGATATACTTGAGAGAGTCCAGTGGAGGGCTATGAGGATGATGAGGGGACTGGAACACCTGTCTTATGAGAAAAGGCTGAGAGACCTGGAGCTATTTAGTCTGGAGAGGAGAAGTCTGAGAGGGAATCTAATTAATCTAATTAAAGATTCAAAAGTAGAATTAGCAAGACAGTAGAATGAGCAAAGGGAAGGAGAAGGAAAACTTGCTGTCATACAGCTTTGCAGAGAAGTATGAAAGCAGGCTTCAAGTGAATTTTCTATGAAGACAAATTGCTTTCCTGCAAACACCCCCTACAACATTTCCTTAGTTTTTGCCATGGACAAAACACTGTGTGTGCTTCTATGTTACGGTGCTGGGTCCAGTCCTGTTCAATCTATTCATTGATGACTTGGATGAGGGATTGGCATGCACTGTCAGCAAGTTTGCTGATGACAC
>JAOXOE010027139.1:0-19275 GCA_028565055.1 Phoeniculus purpureus
CTGGAATGGATTGCCCAGGGAGGTGGTGGTGTCACCGTCCCTGGAGGTGTTTAAGGAACGAGTGGATGCGGCGCTTAAGGATATGGTCTAGCAGGTAGACAATAAGATAAAGGTTGGACTCGATGACCCTGGAGGTCCTTTCCAGCCGTGATGATCCTGTGATTCTTACCAAGCAGGATGTCGCAGAGCAGGTGCTGCCAGAGCCTGCAGTCCGAGTCTCTGCCAGGGGCTCCCGCACGGTGCCACACGAAGCTGCAAGGAACTGCAAGATGTGTTTTACTTGCTGCAGCTCGATGCACCGCCAGGTTCTCTTCTCAGCTAAGCCAGGCTGCTTGTCAGGGCGCACTGGAAACCAGGGGAAGCAGACCGCTTTCGGCAGTGTGGAAACAGCACTAATGCCAGGGCCCAGGAAGAGTTTCTTACAGCTCTGCTTCCGTGCCAAGAGCAGCTTCTCTTGGCTTCCTAGCCGAGGCTGCAGTGTGCCTTCCCCCTGCAGCACAGAAGCGCAACTGTCTGTGCATGGTTGGTGCCTGAGCTGTTTCGGGTGGGGGTGTCGTGTGTTACGAGTTCGGGGAACACTTGCAGCTGGTGTGCAGTGCCTGCTCTGTGCAGGTCTTGTCAGAGCGTTGCACGGCAGCAGCAACTGCCCTGCTTTGCTCTTCGTCTTGGCAGGCGGGGCAGCGCCAGTTGATAAAGCGAGCGTGTGGGGTTTTGCAGGTCCGAGTGGGTCTTGAAGTTCAGCTGAGGATAACCACAGCCGAGGCTGCAGAAGAAACTTCTTTTCCAGCCCTAGGAATCAAAAGCAGTTCAGAATACATTTTTCATGACTGGGGTTTTATCCTTGATGTAGGTGTTGTGGGAAGCAGCAGGGTAAGGAAAGAGGGGGTGAAGTAGCCCTGTGAAGTCAGAGGTGCTGTGTCTGCGATGGGGGTGCCATCCTGGCCGGTGCAGTTGAACAGACAGTTGCACTTGCAGTGCTTTAAAAGTGTTTGTGGTTGTAACTGAAACCGGCTGTGATTTCTTCCTCTTTTCTCACGTGAGTAGGAAGATGTGGGAGCTGGACTTTGGCTGTGTCTTGCTTACGGGTGGAAGCGCTACTCTCTTTGTTCGAGGCTTGCTGAACACCCGAGTTTTTCTTTGTTTGTAGTCAAGGACTGAACAGTCTGGACCTCGAAGGGGAATGGGCAGTGCAGAAGGCAAGAGGAAGCGTTTGGAGGCTTGTCTCATCTGAGAGAGGTCCTCTGCAGCACAGCCGAACAGGTTGTGCTTCTATGATGATGAGTTCTGCGGCTGTTAGAGATGCTGTAAATAACACATTGACCACAGAGGGTGCACAACTGGTGATGAAGTCGTACACATCCTGCTTTCGAACACTGGGCCCTTTTACTGCCAGGCCCTTGGTGGTGTCAAGTTGTTTGTATGAGCTGCTGTCCCTCTGGACACAAACCCTGTTCTGTTGGACTTGGAGAGTCGTGTGCACTTGGCTCACTGTCTGCAGGCGACTGATGGAAGGTTGAGTAGGAGTCTGTGTAACCCCCGATGGCCATGCCTCCTCAGCAGACCTCTGAGTGTGTTAGGTGCCTTATCTCTTGGTGACCTCATGTGTGTGGTGGCAGCTCACTAGCTGTAACCTAACGTGTTTATTTAACAGATCCTGGAGAAGTTCCTTTGTCAAGGTGCAGGGAAGTGCAGATGGTCACGAACGCAGCTGTTGCTTTATTGTCTTTGACACAGCTTTGCTGAAAGAGAAACTGCACAGAAGGTTTAGCTCTGCAACTTGGTTGTCAGTTTTCTTTGAACACATGGGACGTTGATTTCTCCCTGGTGCATGTGAACAGCCTGAATCAGACCAAATAGGTCTGAGAGAGGTCTCAGAGGCTCAGATAAAGGATCATCTTTAACTGTGTAGTCATTTAAACTGTTCTTAAAGACCTCCAGTGATGGAGACTCCTGGACCATCTGGAGCAATCCTTTACAGTGCAGAGCAGTGCTGACCTTTGGAAAACTCACCTTAGTGGCTGGTTTTGCTGCTGAGCTGGATAGATGTGGACAGGACACCGTTCCTCTGTGCTATGAACTTACGTGTGCCTGAGAGCAGCTGGCGCATTCCATTATGCACTTTCCCTTTCTCCTGTAATCACTTCTCCTGTGAGATTGTTGATCCCAACTTTCGCTCAGTTGTTTCCTGATTAGAGAACCTCTGTCGTTCTTATGCTGTTCTTTGGGTTCCTCATAATTAAACCTTATTCGTCTCTTTAAGTCCAGCATCCCAGACCAGCCACACACAAAGCTCTTAGTCTCCTTTTTTCATATGACAGCATGAGACAAGGGACACGAGCGGTTTGCACTGGGATATACTGGAGGGGGACATCTGCACTGCTGTGCAGGGTGCCCTGTGATGCTGGCCCTGCAGGAAAAGATCTGAACAGAAATCTTACTCTGAGGTTGAGTGAGGCTCAGATCAGGGCAAACAGGAGTGTTTAAATCCAGTGCATTGGAAAGCAGAGCTCAGACTGTCACACTCCCACTGCACTTCGCCTTTTCCATTTAATTACCAGGTTCCTTCTGCAGTGCTTTGCTGGGTGAGACTGGTGTTAGTTACTGGACCGGACTCTCTGTGTGGACAGTTACTTGCTCTGCGCTGCGTGCCAAGGTTCACAGGTTGGGGTATCAGCACTTCACAAGTGTGTGAGTACCTGTGCGATGTTAAAAGCAAAGGATAATCAAGCTGATGTACTCCTGCCCCTCTGCTCTGCCCTGCTGAGACCCCACCTGGAATCTTGTGTCCAGTGCTGGGCCCCTCAGCTCCAGAAGGACACAGAGCTGCTGGAGGGAGCCCAGCGCAGAGCCCCAGGGATGATGGAGGGAGGGGAGCATCTCCCTGCTGAGGAAAGGCTGAGGGAGCTGGGGCTCTTGAGCTGGGAGAAATGGAGCCTGAGGGCTGACCCCGTGGATGTTGATCAGTACAGGAAGGGTGGGTGTCAGGAGGATGGAGCCAGGCTCTGCTTGGGGGTACCCAGTGACCACAGGACAAGGGGCAGCAGGTGTGAGCTGGAGCAGAGGAGGTTCCACATCACTGAGAAGGACCTTCTTCATGGTGGGGGGGATGGAGCCCTGGCAGGGGCTGCCCAGGGGGTTGTGGAGTCTCCTCTGGAGACATCTCAAACCCTCCTGGACTGTTCCTGTGCAAGTGGATCTAGGGGCTCCTGCTGTGGCTGGGGGATGGGACTGGGTGGTCTTTGGAGATCCCTTCCAACCCCTAATGTTCTGTGTTTCTGATCACTTTGGAGTGTGGAGCTGGAAGAGGGTGGGAACAGCGGGTTCCTGAGGCTGTTTCCTGGTAGCGCAGAAGGGTTGTGAAACAGGTTTCCCTTGCAGGCACCAGGTGTCCCTGTAGCTGTCACAGGCTCTGTGACCTGTCCCGGGTGCCGGCTCCTGCTGCGGGGTGCGTCTCGCTGGAGGCTGCTGGAGCCCTTCCTGAGGTTGGTTGTGTTTCTGCCACGTGGGCGTGAAGCTGCTTCTCACACAGTTTGCTCACGGGGTGCCTTGGACCCTCTGCCACCAGCAGCTCCTGATCAAGGAGGGTCGTGGCCACGTTTGTGGCACTGAAGATCGAAGAACAAGGTTTGCAGCACCTTTGGTGATGAGGAGGTGCAAACAGGCAGCTCCTAGGGGTTTTTACTGCTGCCAGCTGTCTGTAAGTCCTTCCCCTCCAGCAAACCAGAGGGACAGTCGTGAGCGAAGGGGGAGCTGGTGTGAGCAGTGCTGTGACTGTACAGGCTGTTCAGTGCTGGGGGCAGTGCCCTTCCCCTGGCAGCAGCAGGCCCATCATGAGCCTCAGCTGTCTGCAAACCCCTCGCTCGGAGCCCAGTGGTGGCAGCAGCTCCTCACGAGGTGGCAGTGCTGTCCAGGCAACAAATTCTGCTGTGTCACAGTGATGCAGCTGCCACTGGGTCCGGATGAGGCTGCTGCCAGGATCTCATCGTGCCCCTGCCCTTGGCTTGTCTGTTTCACTAGCAGCAGGGGTTGCACCCCGGTTCCCTTGTGCTGTGGCTGTTCCTTGCCTGGTTTGCTGCTCCCACACCTGCCTTCCTCTGGGGTCTCTTGAGCTCTCACAACTCATTCGTTCAGCACCTTTAACAAATCCCAAAGGCCAGATCTGCCCCAAAGTTTTCCAGCAATTGCCAAGTTCGTGCCCAGAGCAGGAGCAGTGGAGACTGCAGCCGACCTGATGGCTTTTGGTCGCCCTCGAGGTGATGATGCTCTGTGGGGAGGAGGGGGTTAAGGGTTGCATCAGCTCCAGCCGGTGCTGTGATGCTCAGGCTGGATCCCCACCTGGCTGCCCAGGGGGGCTGTGGGGTCTCCTTCTCTGGAGCTGTTTCAAACCCACCTGGACTGGTCCTGTGCGACTGGATCTTGGGGATCCTGCTGTGGCAGGGGGTTGGACTGGGTGATCTCTGGAGGTCCTTTCCAGTCCCTAATGACTGGATCCAGGGGATCCTGCTATGGCAGGGGGTTGGACTGGGTGATCTTTGGAGGTCCTTCCCACCCCCTGATGCTCTGTGACTCTGTGCCTGCTGGTGCAGGTGTCCACAACCCGGCTCCAAAAGCAACTCCGAAGGCACAGCCCAGCCCCGTGGCTCTGGGCGAGCTGGCCGTGCCCGGAGCCGCCTGCAAAGCCACTGGCTGCAGCCACTGGTCCGGGCTGGAGGGCGGAAGGAGGACGGCGGAGCTGAGCCGCGACCTGGAAGCAAATCGGAGCCGTCGGCAATCAACTTCCTGGGTTGAGCGCAGCCGGCAGCGGCCCGGGAGGCGCCTGAGCCACGGTCCCGGTGGGTTCGGTCCCGGTGGGTTCGGTCCCGGGTTGGCACGTTGCTAGCTCGGAGGGGGCGGTGCCCGGCTCTGCTGGGACCCCCCTGCTCAGCAGCAGAGGAGCCGCTTCAGCTCCCGGGCTCCGGCAAGATCGAGCCGAACCCTTCGTCCTCCTTTGCTCCTGGGCACAGAGGGCAGGGAATCTGTCGCTCGTATTCAGGGGATGACCAGGGTCTGGGCTTGAAGGGGGCTGCTGCCTGCGGTGGCATCTCGGTGCCAGTTGCGCTGGAGCCCTCCCCGGCAGCGCCCCACTCCTGCCCATCGACGTCCCGGCGGAGACCCTGAGCTGCAGGTGCGGCTGCCTCGGAAGGAGGAGCGGAGCAGAGCCGCCTCCTCTGGAGACACTGCAGACCCTCCCGGCCGTGGCCCCGGATCCGGGGGATCCTGCTGTGGCCCCGGGGGATGGGACTGGGTGGCCTCTGGAGGTCCCTTCCAGCCCCTGATGCTCTGCGTGGGTCAGTGAGAGCCTGGAGCCCTTGGCCCTGGGCTGTTTGCATTTGCTGTTGGTGTGTGCTGTTGGGTGCTTTTGCATCTCTCCTGAGCAGCTGCTGTCCTCCTGGGGATGGGCTTCCCTGGCAAGTTACGGCAAGTGCAAATTGGGAACGATGGCCAGGAAGCCTCTCGGGACAGCCTGGTGAACGCTGGCACAGTCAGTACGAAGGGCTGAGGTCCTGGAGGGTAAACTGGGTCAGAGCTGGGGAGTGTGACCCGTGAGCCACACGAGCTGACTCCTTGTTGCTTCTTCCCCTGCTGCCCGTCTGCCCCTGGGGGAGGCCCGGGGGGCTGCTGCGGGGAGCTGAGGATGTCAGTGCTCCCCTGCTGCGGGCGGTTGGGTTTTGCTCCAGAACCAAAGCCAAGGGTTCAGGCTTGGACTGGAGGGTGAACTCGCGGGGGTGAGCTCAGAGGCTTCTCTTTATCCCACACTTCCTCAGACAAGCGAAGAAGCTCCTGAAGCTGCAAAGGGTGGGAAGTGCCTTTGCTGCCCATGCTCCTGGGGTGGGAGCGCCGGGCTGTGGGTGAGGACACCCAGGCTGAGGTGGGCTCGGAGGTGCCAGCCCCTGTCAGGTGGCTCTGTGGTGGGCAAGGGGCGAGCAGGCAGCCAGACCCAGGCTGCATCTCCTGCAGAGGTGGGCTTTGAGGTGCAGAAACAAGCTGGGTCTCCCTTGCCCTGTGTCAGGCACCTCTGGCAGCAGAAGCCCAGGGCTTGGCCTCACGACCGCAGGGTTGTCTCAGTGCAGTCGCCTCCCTCAGCGTAGACGGCCGAGGGGTCTGTGTGCTATGGGGCTCCCCAGCCGCTGCACCCTCTGGCCATGCTGCCCGCGAGCTGGGGCTGCAGCTGTCTGGGGAGCGAAGCTCCGTTTTGCTCTGCTTTCCAGAGGGGCTGCTTGAGCGGCTGCTCTGCTGAGCTCCGGTCTGGGCCTGTCTGCCGTCGTCCCTGTTTAGAACCCAGTGGCCGTGGCCCTGCTGGCAGGGTGCTCATCGTGCGCTGGGCGCTCTGGTCTGGACACAGGCTGTGCCTTCGCTTGCCAGTCTCGGCCCTCGGCTTCGGGGTGCTCCCCTCCCTCCATCATCCCTGGGGCTCTCTCCAGCAGCTCCGTGTCCTGGCACTGAGGGGCCACAGCTGGGCACGAGATTCCAGCTGTGGTCTCCCCAGGGCAGAGCAGAGCAGAGGGGAGGAGAACCTCTAGATCTACTAACCACTCCCATTCTGACCCAGCCCTTCTTGGCCAGCAGGGCCCACTGGTGGCCACCAGGGCCCCCAGGTTTCTGACCCTGCTGTTTCTCTGGACCTTGATCTCTGTCTCCAGCTCCGTCGCCCACTTCTCTCTCGTTTTTGAGGTGGGTCTTTGCTCCTGTCTGTTGCCCAGGTTCGCGCTGAAGCCCAGGCGTCCGTGTGAGCGATGTCTTCGCGTACGAACCTGGCTGCTGGGATTCCCAGCAGCAAAGTCAAGTATTCCAAGCTTGCCAGCACCGATGAGGGCTACATCGACCTGCAGGTAAAACACGGGGCACGAGCGTAAGCTGCTGAGCAGGGCCGCTGCGGCCGCTGCTCCTCTCGTGCAGCGCAGCCGCCCTCCAGGGAGGTGCAGAACCACCCGGTGGCCGCCACCTCAGTCCTGGGGGCTCACACTGGCTCCGCAGGGTCTCCGTGGGCACTGAGGGCTGTTCTGGAGCCCACCGAGGGCACTGCAGTGCCCGCAGCATTGCTGCTAGGACAGCTCGTCCCACGCCGTCTCTTCTGGCCGGGGACTTGCAGCCCTGCCGTGGCGGAAGGCAAGCTCCGCTGAGTTCCGCTGGTCAATGTCCGTTTGGGTGCTCTTGTCCCCACGCAGTTCAAGAAGAGCCCGCCGAAGGTGCCCTACAAGGCCATTGCCCTGGCTGTCGTGCTCTTCGTGATCGGGACCTTCCTCATCGTCATCGGAGCCCTCCTCCTGGCCGGATACATCAGCAAAGGTGTACGTGCAGTGAGGGCACCTGCGCTAGTGCTGCCTGGAGCCCGCTGTGCCCGGAGCCCGCGGGGGCCCTTGTGCTCAGCGCGGGAACCCGGAGCCAGAGGCCTGGGGGCAGGACAGGGGTCCCTCCCGTGCCCTCTGCTGCTTGCCAGCAGCCCTCATCCTCTGGCAGCAGAGTCCTGGGACGTTGAGGTTTCTCCTTGCACCCGGTGCCGCGTGGAGCCGCCTTGCGGTTGGCACCCAGTCCTTATCGTTGTGGGGCCGTATTGGGAGGCGCCTGGGCGCAGCCAGCAGAGCCCAGCAGGCAGCACCCAGCCCCTGGCCCAGCTGTGGCCACGATTAGCACGAGGAGGAGCCGCCCTTCCTGTTCTGGAGGTTTGGCCGGGGGTTTCCTGCAGCGAGGGGGAGATGGCAGCGAGAGACTTCTGGTTTGGGGTGGATTTTGGCTTGCTGTGCCCTGGGGATGAGCGCTGGGGCAGGAGCCGGCAGGAAGGGAAGGCAGGACGAGTCCGGGCAGGACGAGGCCGGGCCCTGAGCCGGGTCCCGTACGAGCAGCTCCGACGGGCCGGTGCGCGTCTCCTCTGCAGGGCACCGACCGGGCGGTCCCGGTGCTCATCATCGGGATCCTCGTGTTCCTGCCGGGCTTCTACCACCTGCGCATCGCCTACTTCGCCTCCAAAGGCTACCGCGGCTACTCCTACGACGACATCCCCGATTTCGATGACTGACCGGCGAATTCCACCCCTTCGCCGCCAGGTCGGTGGCCGGAGCCGTCGGTCACCCCGGCGGTCGGGGGGTCTGCGGGGGGTGGTGACGGGCAGCGGTCGAGATGCTGCGGCTGGGGTCGGAGGGGCAGGGGCTGGAACTGCGGGAGGAGCCGGCCGTTCCCCGGGGGTTCCCCGGGGGTTCCCCGGTGGCTCCGTGGCGCTGGGGGGCCGTGGGGGGCGCCCCCTGGGCCGGGCCGGGCCGCCCCAGCAGCGCGCCAGAAACGGAGGAGCCGCTTCGGGCAGCAAAGAGCCGCCTCTGTCAGGCGGCCCCGTGCATTCAGTTCCCAGGTAGCTTGTGCGGGTCGCCGGGTCTCCCTCTGCGGCCAGACCCCATCCTGCCCGCTCTCTGTCCCTCAGAAGCTCCCGATCGGCTCGTCTGGAGCAGCGGCAGAGCCGCTCGGGGAACCAGACCTCTGCCGCAGCACCGGGACCTCTGGCAAAACCCGCTCGGGCTGGGATTTGCTTCTTTCAAGCAACCGGACGGGTGCCAGGAGAAGAACTGGGACCCAGAGCAGCGCTCGACAGCCTCGCGAGGGCGGGGGTTGGAGACACTCGAGTTCCATCGGGGGGTGTCTGTGGGGAGCCCCCTCGCCCCTGCCAGGCCAGCAGGCTGCCCGGCGCCCCGCTGACAGGGGAGCCCCTGTGCGGTGGGTACCGAATAAAGCCCGTTGCTGTTGCTGTGCTGCCTTCGGCTTTGCAGCGATCGGGGCACAACTAGGGGATCCTGCTCTGGTGGGGGGATGACACTGGGTGACCTCTCGAGGTCCCTTCCAACCCCTAATCACTGGGTCTAGGGGATCCTGCTCTGGCAGGGGGATTGGACTGGGTGATCTCTCGAGGTCTCTTCCAGCCCCCAGTGCTCTGTGGTTCCATGAGTGACTTCAGTCGTCTAGAGAAGCCCAACTTCCAGCCGCGTTGTCTCGGGACCCAAGCCCCGGTTCCTTGTGCTGGGCAGCTGGCAGCAGCGGTGGCTGTTTGACTGCAGCTCCAGGGCTGCCGCTGGCACTCCAGAGCCTCTAGGCACCGCCGGGCAGGAAGAGCAGGGCCGGTCCGTGGGGCTGCTGAGGATGCACTGGGTGGACACCCGGCTCTGAAGGTAACTCTGCAAACAGCCCCTCTTTCTCCTCGAGCCTCACAGGTTGGACCCAGCGCCGCAGCCGGTCCCTTTGTTTCACTGGGAGCTCTTTGCCCGCCCCGGGGTCACGCTCTTGGGAAAGACTGATGGAGCGGAGGGCGCCCCTTGCACCTGTGCCAGCGCAAAACACGCACGTCCTCCTCTGCTCTGCTGCGTCATGGCAGCCCTTGCCCGGCTCGTGACATCGGCGATGCCCTTGGCCCCTGGGCCGGCGACGGCTCTGCTCACTGGCTGCTGTCAAGCAGCGCCTGGCAGCAGCTGAGCCCTGTCGAGAGAGTGGCCGCTGATGCACAGCCCTGAGTCAGCCTCTGCCGGGGAGAGGAGAGTGGGTTCGTCTGGGTGGGAAGGGAGAAGAAAGGAGAAGGAGGGAGATGCCGCTGCCAGGATGCTGAGAGTCGGGAGGGCTGGGCTAAGGATGGGCACGTCTGGGGGGTGTGGGGGACATGAGGATGGGAAGGACCCCCCAGGATCATCCAGTCTCAGCCCAACAGCTCCCTAACCCCCAGACCCTGGCCTCAAGTGCTCCAGCTACTTGGGTTTTAAACCCCTCCAGGGATGGGGACTCCAGCACCTCCCTGGGCAGCCTGTTCCAGTGCCCAGCCACTCTCTCAGCAAAGAGCTGCTTCCTCAGATCCAACCTAAACCTCTCCTGATGCAACTTGAGGCTGTTTCCCCTCATCCTAGCATCAGTGATCTGGGAGACGAGCCCAGCAGCCGCCTCACTCCAGCCTCCTCCGAGGCTGCAGGGGAGAGCAGGAGAGAAGCCTGTTGGCCCTTGTGGAGGGAAGGCAATGGATGATTTGTGCTTCTGCTTGACTGCCCTCGGGCAGCCCCGTGTATAGATCAGAGCCCACCTGCTCCAGTGCCCCGGGAGGGTTGGCCACAGGGAAGTCCTCCTCCCCACAGGGACAGTTTTCTGTCTAATTTGGAAGAAAGGAGACGCTTCTGGGAAGGAGCAGAGCCCCGTGGGCCAGTGGGAACACTGAGCCCCAAGACTTCACGGCTGAAGCTGCCGTTGCCTTCTGAGCAGGGGTTTCCTCCAGAGGACCAGTCCCTAGGCGCTCCCACGGCTATTAATAGCCTCCAGCAGAGCTCTGCAGGGCTTCCTTTTCCTCTTGCAAAATCATTGCCATGGACTTCGAGAGACTGGAAGGTTTCACTGCAGAACGGCTGGAGCCTGGCCGACAGCACAGCCACGGTCCAGGGCTCCGGATGATGTGTGTGAAGAGGTTCCTGGTTGTAGAGCAGGGCTGGAGCGACACGGGAGGTACTGGCTGAGCACCCGTGACTGGGGATGCTGCTGAAGAGCTGCGTCCTTTGTGGAGCATCGTCCCAGCTGGGCACAGAGGAGGAGAGCGCCCCTCGGATCCAGCCTGCACGCAGCATCGTCCCAGCTGGGCACAGAGGAGGAGAGCGCCCCTCGGATCCAGCCTGCACGCAGCATCGTTGGGTCTCGGGCTGGGCTGGAGGATCTTTGAGGGCTTCTCCAGCCTCAGTAATTCTGTGGTTTATAAACCAAAGGCTCAGTTTAAGCGAGTCCCCTGTTTTTCTTTCCCTGTCTGGAGTGAAGGAAGCAAGAGGAAACTCGCGTGCCCAGCTCCTTGTTTGTCTCTGCTCAGCGGTGCCTTGAACTTCCTCTTTCTCTCCTGATAGCCTCGGGCTGGCTGGGTGTTGGACTGGTCGCAAGGAGGCCGGGCCAGCAGGTTACTGGTCTTAGCCCTGAAAATAGAAGCTGTGCGCAATGTGTGTGGAGCTGAGGGAGGGAGACAGGAGTGGCTCCGAGCGCGTGGGCTGTTCCTGGCCACAAAGCAGACGCTTGGCTGGAGCGAACAGCCCAGTCTGCAGCAGCATCTCCGGTCCCCACCCTGCAGGGCGCTCAGAGCAGCCCCCACGGGTGCTGTTTGTTTTCCTTCTGCCAGCCGCAGTTAGCCAAAAGCGGCACCACTGGCCACGGAGAGGCTGGGGGGGCTCTGCCGCTGCTTCCCAGCAGTGTGGATGGGGCTTGGCACGGAAGATGACGCAAAAGCCTCGCAGGGCAGGGAGAAGTGACTGTGCACAGCAGCCCTGCCCTTCTAATCACATCTGTGCCCTGCTCCGCAGTGGGCTCCTCGTGCTCTCTCCAGAACCCTCCCCGCCTGTGGCTAGTCCTGAAAAGCCCCAGGCAGCAGCCCTCTGGCGCAGCTGACCCTCACTTGTGCCTCTCCCGTCTGTTCTGCTCTTCCCTGCAGAACCCCCCGGCTCTGACCCTGCTGCAGCTCCGCTGGGGAGCCAGAGCTCAACAGCGCGGCAGGTGAGTGCGGGCCGCCAGTCCTGGGATCAGAGACCTTTGCTTGGCTCGTTCCAGTGGCGCTGCCTTCGCTGGCCGCCCCCTCTGCCCGCTGGGAGGGTCCCTGTGCTGCCCTGGAGCTCAGCGCCCGGCACTCCCCGTGTGGAGCCTGGACATGCAGGGTCACGGGGTGTCCTTGTTCCTTCCTGAGCTCGTAGAAAGCCCCAGGGCTGCAGGAACCTGGGTCGAGCTCAGAATAGCCCGGACGGTTCAGCGGGCCACAGCAGACCCCTTCCTCCCGACAGAGTTGGCTTTGGAGAGGGAGCCAAGGGCCAGGGCAAGAAAGAAAGGCCCAGACCCGGGCAAAAAGCTCCCCTGCGGGTCAGAGACGGCTGCTTCCAGGTGGTTGCGCTGCCCGTTCTGCTTCCCTAAGCTCGGGCACTTGGCTGGCGCCGGCCACATCCCTGTCTCCAAGGCTCGCTGAGTGAGCTCTCACCTGAGTGCAGGAAGGGCTTGGGAGGTTCACTGGAAGGAGGGCAACTGTTGGGTCTTCCTGCTGCCCTGCGCCGACACCACTTGCTGGTCCGAGGCAGTCACGAGGCGGTGAAGAGCACCAGTGCTCTGAGCTGTGGCTGAGGGGGCTCGAGGGGCTCAGCTGCAGGAAAGGGAGTTAGAGGAGACCTCCCGGCTCCCCCCAACTCCCTGACAGAGGCTGGAGTGAGAAGAGGGCTGATCCCCAGCAGCAAGCGGTAGGACCAGAGGAAACTGTTGCCAGCTGCACCAGGGAGCTGGAGGCAGAACATTAGGGAGATTTATTCACCGAAAGAGCCGCTGGACGTTGGAAGAGGCTGCTCAGGGCAGGGCTGAAATCCCAGCATGAGGAACGTGGTTCAGGGGTGACCTGGCACTGCTGCTTAATGGCTGGGCTTGACCGTCTCCAAGGCCTCTTCCAACCAAAGAGACTCTGTGATCGGGACAGGGACACTGCGCCCTCTGTGCTGCCCTGTGGTTGGGTTTGGGCATGGTGCTGCCCTCCGCCTCCGGAGCAGCCACACGGCTGCGCTGGGCACCTGCCCCTCTGGCAGCAGGAGCTTCACCCAGAGCTGCTCCAGCTCTGCTGCAGCCACGGTAAGGAATGAAGCGGTGCTAAATCTCCTTGGAGAGGACACTTCTGCTCCTGTGAACTGGCAGGTTTGGCGCTGGGAGCATCACATCAGCACTGGGGGGGAACCACTGTCTCAGCCCGAGCTGTCAAACTGCAGCAGGAGAGCAAAAAGGCCACTAGCCACTGCCTGTCATTTGTATTTTGACATATTGCTTGGGGTGCAGAGGGAGCTGCTCTTCAGCTTGTGCCCACGTCGGCTGCGATGCCGAACGCTTGCGGCTGGCAGCCTGCTCCGCTCCCGGGAGCTGCTCATCCCTTGAGCAGGGTCAGGACAGCATCCTGGTGTGCCACCCATCCCTCCCTGCCAGTGAGGCAGGGAGCTACTCATCCCTTGAGCAGGGTCAGGACAGCATCCCGGTGTGCCACCCATCCCTCCCTGCCAGTGAGGCAGGGAGCTGCTCATCCCTTGAGCAGGGCGAGCACACCGGCATGCTGTCCTGGTCCCATGTGTCCCTCCCTGTCAGTGAGGTGCAGCCTCCCATCTGTGCTGTCGGCAGGGATAAGGACCGAGCAGGGCCAAGACGTGGCAGAGCTGGCAGGGGCACTTCTCCCTGAGACCAGGACCTTCCCCTGCTCTCCCTGCAAAGGCAGCGCAGGCGAGCCGGGTTTAGTCTGCCCTTGGGACTGCCAAAGGCTCTGTGTGCGTGTCCACCCCTTCTGGGAGCAGGTGAAGCGGAAGCGAGTTCCCGGGCTCCTGCCTGCACGCGGCCGCGCTCAGAAGTTGCCGTTCGTGGCCGGAGCCGTGACCGACAGGCACACGTGGAGGCGAAGCCCACTGCAGCCCCTGCTGCGAGATGTGGCTCCAGCAGTTCAGCAGGACCGGCAGCTAGGACCAGGAGGCTGAACGTGGTTCTCCTGGCCTCCTCCTGCTCCCACCTTCACCAAGGTGTGCGGACGCCCCCCGCCCCAGCCGACTTCAGGGCTGCACTTCTGGGAAGAGAACTCGGGATGAGCTCTGAGCGGTGCCCTCTCCTCCCCGTCTCCTCCCAATGCAGCAAGTCACAGCCCGGCTCCGCGGTGCAGGGCCTCGGTACCAGGCAGTCAGCTGCTCCTCCAAAGCCGAGTTCGCATTGCCCTAAGCAGTTCCTGTTGCTCTTCCTTCCCCACGTTCTCTGATAACCTCCAGCTGATCAGCATGAGGCCAGCACGGCTTGAGCAGTTTTGCAGCCAGACACTGGGGACCCTCTCCTGGGCCACTGGCGCTGCGCCAGCTGCCAGAGCCTTGTCTCCCTTCGCAATGGCAAAGGTGAAGAGAGGTTTGCTCTCTCCAGAAGCTTCCTGAGAGGAAGCCACCTTCGTGTGAACAGCAGGATCCGACAGTCCTGCAGCTACGCAGACTCTTCCTCCCGCTCCCTAGCGAGTTACTTCAGGAGACCCTTACAGGGAGCTGTAGCTCTGCCGCCCCTACTGCTCCTCTTCTGACCCGCCAGCACGGTGGCGCCTCTGCCTCTGGGATCGCTGACCTGCACCTCAGTAGCTGGAGCGCTTGGGCCAAAGTGGTCTGAGATCGCTGGACCTAAAGCCCTCCTTGTCTCAGGAGCACGCTGCATTAATTAAACATCATAAAACTCCTTCCTGGGTCTCCCTACCTGCGCTCTGCAGAGGACCGAGCTGAGGCTCCAGAGCAGATGACGTAGCTCCATTTTAGAAGGAGCTGCTAGACCAAAGAGGGTCAGGGTTTGTGGCCAGCCCTATCCCCATGTGAGGTTAGGCGGGGAGAAACAGCTCTCAAACCATGAGCATCCTCAGGAGGAACCTGTGGGGAACCTGCGGTCGTGGTTCCCACTAGGTGGTGGTAGACGGCGCCTGGACTGAGGGTTACTCCCGGTGTCTTCACCCCAGGGGTGAGAGACCCAGCTGCTGCCTTGCTCAGCATCCTCCTCCCCTCACAGTTCCTGCTCCGTACTTCAGAGGTGAAGACACTGGTGCTGGCGAGTTCTTGACCTCTCTGCCTTTCCCTGGGCAAGGAAATGAGACAGGGGGCTTGGACAAGAGCTGGGCATCCTGGCCCAAACGTGATCGTCCCTGCGTGTAGTGGAGGTGAAGTTTTGATCTTTTGTGTGTTGTTACGATCATCAAGTCCAACCAACAACCCAGCACTCTCAGGTCACAGAGTCACAGAGCATCAGGGGTTGGAAGGGACCTCCAAAGATCACCCAGTCCCATCCTCTGCCACAGCAGGATCCCCTAGATCCAGTCATTAGGGATGGAAGGGACCTCCAAAGATCACCCAGTCCAGTCCCCCTGCCACAGCAGGATCCCCTAGATCCAGTCGCGCAGGAACGTGGCCAGGCGGGTTTGAAACTCGCCTCTGTCCCTTTAGCACTATCTCTCTCTCTGCCTTTTACGTGTCTCCAGCGATGGAGACTCCACCACTTCCCTGGGCAGCCTGTTCCAATAGCTGGAGCAACCCTTTCAGTGCAGGAGTGATTCCCAATGTCCAGCCTACACCTCCCTTGCAGCAGCCATTTCTTCTGATCCTGTGGCTTGTCACCAGGGAGAAGAGGCAGAGCCCTTCCTCCAAGCTCCTTCCAGGTAGTGGTAGGCAGTGAGAAGGGCTCCCCTGAGTGGAAAGCAAGACGCCAGCCACAGCCGGCGACAGCCTCAGGAGAGCCCTGACCTGCTGTCAGCCTGTCCTTAACCGTTTCACTGGCCCAGGGCACTGAGGCAAGAGCTGAAGTGCAGCTGGCACGCGTCGGGAACAAGTGCACTGGAGGTTACCGCAGCCTAGCGCAGCAGCAAGGACACGCAGCCCGCGCTTGAGCTCCGCTGGCCCACCACGTCTCCTGCGCGGAGACGGTCCCTGCTTGCCCACCGCCGCAGAGATGCTGCAGTGGCTGAGGCTGGCAAACAGCACGGCGTGGCTTGTTGGCTCGGGCAGCCTCTGGTGCTCCTGCTTGGACTGAGTTACCGCTGCCACACTCCTTCTGTGCTGTGAGGGCCGATCAGGACCCAGGGAGGAACTGGGACCCGCCTAAAGGAAGCCAGTTACAGGAACTGAGGCCCTCACAGCAGCAACTCATGCTCTGAGTTCTTGATGGGCAGGTGTTTTGCACTGGCAGAACTGGGAAGACTGCTATGATTCTAAGTCAAGCACCTTCCCAGCCCAGTCTGCACCACTAAACCCCGTCCCCCAACGCGCAGCATCTACCCTTCTCTTCAACACCTGCAGCGATGGTGACTCACCCATCTCTCTGGGCAGGCTGTTCCAGTGCCCAACAACCCTGTGGTTGGTAAAGAAATGCCTCCTAGCATCCAACCTGAACCTCCCCTGGCGCCTCTTAAGGCCTTGGGGACCAGCAGAGGTCCAGACAGGTAGAACTGGGAGGTAGCAAGTCTGCAGGCTGCTGCAGGGCACCAGAGTGGCTCCCATCCTGCTCCCACTCTGAAGGGTCAGGCACGTGCCCACTCTCTGCCTCCCGTTTTTCCAGCTTTTTGATGCTCCTGTGAATCATTCAGGCAGAAAGTGACAGGATGACCCTGCCCATGGCAGGGGGATTGGACTAGATGATCTTCCAATCCCTAATGATTCTACGATTCTGTGATAGATTCCTCACGGTCCTTCACTGCATTTAACAAGGGACATCACGATGCCAGTAGTCACAGTCAAACTGTAGTGCTTGGGCAGCAGGACAGTGCCAGAGCATTAACATGGGCTCGGGCTCCCTGTGCCAGTGACGTGCCAGGCTATCTGCTGCCATGTTCCAGCACGGAGGCCACCTGAAGATAATTTATCTGTTTAAGGCTTGAGAAATATCTTGCTGGGCTAGAGCCTGTGGTTCCGGGGCTCCAGCTACGTCAAACTCGATTCTTGGAGAGATAAATCCGTCATTCCCCTGCTTGTCCTTGGGATTATCACAACCCCTGAGGTCTCTCTAGCTGTTGAATTTCAATCTGACCAATTGATTGAACTGATTCAATCTGACTGACCAGCACATCTACACTTCCTGCTTGCAGACCCTTTATCTCTGTTTCACTCCACCCTCTTCCCCAGGGGAGGGCACGATGGAAAACTGTAAGGCTAGAAGAAATAAACTATGGAGACAGCTGTGTCTCTGCCAACGATTTCCAAGCCCAGCAAGTCCCGGCAGGGAGACAGCACGGCTGAACACTCGCGATCCACCTCCCCGTCCAGAGCTCTGCGGCCAGCAAACCTGCTGCAGCCTCCATCAATGCTGCCCTACTAAAGTGCCCCGTACGTCACGGCTCTGCGCTTCCCTGCCCGTACAAACAAAGACTACCACCGCTGCCAAGCTGCACTAACTCTGAGGACATGTTTGGGATGAGGCCAGCTACTGAATAACGGGAAGGGATCGATAGTCGTGATCTGGAGCAGCAGAGGAGGTGGGTTGTGACTTACCTGTGTCCTACATCGTTCTCCGTATGGTTCTCCCCAAAGCCTTTTAGAAGCTTAGTGAGGAGAGTATTGCAGTGATTGTGGAAAAAGTGATGCGCAGGATAAGAAGCACAAATGCCCCGGGGGCCTCGTAGGGTCTACAGCCTTAAAGTAAGCTGCTGGATTTAATGGGATCTGGCAAAACCCTCTTTCCAGGGGCAGGTGGATGGAAGGGAGCAGCCAGCTGGCCCACGAGCGCTCAGCAAACACTCCCGGTAGCTGACCTCTGTGCAAACAGCAGCTATTAAGGCAAAGACCCTTAACAGATCAACAGAGAACTGCAGATCTGGGTGAAGGGATGCAATGGATTACTGTTAGTGTCAGGGGTCTGAGGGGCACAAGCTTGCCTGTGGGCTCACTGCTGGGCACCTCAGCCCAATAACAAAGGGGGTGCTGGGGCAGAAAGCTTGGCATCAGTCAGCATCACCACAGGGGCACCTCCTGTAAGTGACCTGGACAGATCTTGTAGTGCCGCAAGAGAAGGGATGACTGGAGCACGAGCACCCGCCTTATGAGGAGAGATTGGGAGACCTGGGACTTTCCAGCCTGGAGAGAAGAAAGTTATGAGGGCAGGGGGTCAAGAAGAGAGAGACAATCTCTTTTCACTTGCACCCTGTGACAGGACAAGGGGTGCTGGGTGTCAGCTGGAGCTCAGGGAGTTCCACCTCAACATGAGGAGGAGCTTCTTTACTGTAGGGGTGACAGAGCTCTGGAAGGGACTGCCCAGGGAGGTTGTGGAGGCTCCTTCTCTGGAGACTTTCCAGACCCCTCTGGATGTGTTCCTGCGTGACCTGCCCTAGGTTCTATGGTCCTGCTCGATCAGGGGGGTTGGAGTCGATGAGCCCTGGAAGTCCCTTCCAACCTCTCATGATCTGTGTGTCTGTGTAGGGAGTAGCAAAGCAGGAGATGTCTGCATTATGACTACAAACACCTAGTTCTGTGCTCTGGTGGGGTGCCAGGTCAGATCTGCCCCAGAGAATGGTGACCATCTCAGAGAAGTGAGAGCTTCAGAAGCGGGATGTGCCTGTGGTGGAACTGTCATCTTCTGGGAAGCTCAAGCCCGTCAGCCCACTCCATTGCAAAAGCTGTGCTTGTCCTAAAACAACCCCCATGACTACAGCACCAACATAGCCCCGGGAAGGGGCAGTGCTGAGAGCAGTCTGTGGTGCCCACAGCTGAGCGCTGGGGAGGGACCCCCAATTCCAGGACAAAGCAGGGCCAAGCCCCAGTGAGGGGTGTGAAGCCCTGGTGATGGGAGATGAAGCCCCAGTGAGGGGCCTGGAGCCTCAGTGAGGGGCCCGGAGTCCCAATGAAGGGCCTGGAGCCTCAGTGAGGGGCCTGGAGTCCCAGTGAGGGGCCCGGAGTCCCAATGAGGGGCCCGGAGTCCCAATGAGGGGCCTGGAGCCTCAGTGAGGGTCCTGGAGTCCCAGTGAGAAGCCTGGAGCCTCAGTGAGGGGCCTGGAGCCTCACTGAGGGGCCTGGAGCCTCAGTGAGGGGCCTGGAGTCCCAGTGAGAAGCCTGGAGCCTCAGTGAGGGGCCCGGAGTCCCAATGAGGGGCCTGGAGTCCCAATGAGGGGCCTGGAGCCTCAGTGAGGGGCCCGGAGTCCCAGTGAGGGGCCCGGAGTCCCAGTGAGGGGCCTGGAGCCTCAGTGAGGGGCCCGGACGTGTTGCTGTGAGACCCGCTCTAGGAAAACCTGCTCCAGCAGGGCATCTGGAGTGGATGCTCTCGAGTTCCCTTCCATCTTCCCCAGTCGGTGATTGTGTGACCCAGCTCTAACGAGGGCGATCGGGCACCGCTGAGGGAGACGGAGGCTCAGCGAGGGGGCTCCAGCCCCGCTGAAGGTCTGGGACCCCAGCAGACCCGGCCACCCCCCGGCCCCCAGCCCCCAGCCGCAGGAGCGGGCGGCAGCGCCATCTTGCCGGGGGCGGAGCAGGGCCCGGCCCGCCCCGCGCTCTGCCTCTGCCTGCCGGGGCGGCCCCGGCTCCGCCGCACTTGCCGCTGCCGACCGAGCGGAGCCGCAGCCGCAGCCCCGGCGCCATTGCCGCCCTCAGCCCGCTATGGCAGGTGAGACCTTCCTCCCTTCCTCCCTCCCGCCGGTCCCCGTGCTCCTGCCGCTCGCCGGCGCCTCCCCGCAGCCTGCCGCGGCCATGGCTCCCGCCTCCCGCCCGCTGTCACCTCCGCGCCGGCCCCCGCCGCCTCCATCCCCGCGCCCGCCGCGGC
>JAOXOE010027140.1:0-19270 GCA_028565055.1 Phoeniculus purpureus
ATCTCACTGAGACCTGACTGCTTTGGTTTCCTTTCCCCTTAAAACCGGGGAGCAAAGCAGTTTCTTAGTTTCAACCCGTTACACTTGATCAGGTTGTATCCCCGTGGTGGAGAGAAAACTGACTTCTGTGCCAGGCAGAAGTCAGGAGCTTTGAGAGAGCCTCTGAAATGAATCTGCACCACACTGTTCTTTTTCTCCGTGTTCTTTTTTAATTCTTTATTATAAAAGACAGTATCTGCCTGGTTGCTCTAGGCTGCAACAGCTTTCCATGCACCTGCAGTTGATAAATGCAGGTGTATCCTCGTTGTCCCCAGGTTTTCAACACAGTGAGCTTCAAGGCTTGAAAGGCTGTATGTGTCCCAGTCTGCAGTGAAAGCATATAAAAATCCTAAACATCACTGTGGGGTCATACAGAGCAACAGCAGGCTGCACACATCTTCCTCTGCCTGCCCAGCCCCTGCTCTGAGAGATGCAGTTCCCACTCCAGCTGAGGTGGCAGCTTCTCCCTCCTTCCCTTCTCCCATCCAGATGGAGCCCTGCACTCCTACAGACCAAACACTGGCCTCGGGGATGGTGGTGGGCAGCCCTGGAGACCTGAGGCTCGTTGCTCCCAGGGAAATGGGGCCCAGGTAAAGTCCTGCTACTGGGGCAAGGTGCTGGCCATCCTCCCTGCCATCTGCCTGCCCAGAGGTTGAAGCCAGGCAGCTCTGAGGACCCAGATGGCTGTGGGGGCAATGCAGCCTTGGTTCCACCTTCGCCGCCCTGCTGGACACTCTTCACCTGATCTCACCAATGTTTCTGACAGCCCAGGTTAGGGCCCTGCCCCAGGAGGGACTATGCACACTCCTGCCTGTCACTTGCTGGCAAAGCGGCATTTCTACCCTGGCTTCTGCCCTGCATGCACTCCCTGTACCTGCAGAAAGAAGGTCTGAGATGGGTTGTTCCACAGATGGTGGGTAAACGTCCCCAGCAGGGTCTCTTTGCCTTCCTCATCCAGCCCCTTGGAGATAAAGCACAGAGGAACAGGTCAGGCTCAATCCAGCCACAAGGAAACACTCAGGCCGATCACCTCCACACAGTTCCTGTAGCTTCAGTCCCAGTCTGGAGTTACGGCTGAGTGTCCTCCTGGGTGCTGCTCAAGGGCCCAGGGGTGCTGGCCAAAACACACTAAGCAAGTCTTAGGAGGGCTGAGCCCACCCCACACTTCCCTTGAAATGTCCCCTCAGGGAGCAGCAGTGCCTGGGAGCCCCCACCCCCCATTATAGATTTTCCTCCTGCAACCAGGTCCCACCCCAGTGCCC
This sequence comes from Phoeniculus purpureus, assembly GCA_028565055.1. Lineage (NCBI taxonomy): Eukaryota > Metazoa > Chordata > Aves > Bucerotiformes > Phoeniculidae > Phoeniculus > Phoeniculus purpureus. Next base: position 1,302 of record JAOXOE010027140.1, read on the forward strand.
ACCAGAGACTTACAGCCACCGTGAAACTCTGGGGAGCACTGCTGATGTCCAGCAGAGCAGCTGCCTCAGGCATGTGCTGGATGGTGATGGCTGTCGGTTGCAGCTTAACCGGCAGCTGGATCAGCACTTCAGTCTGTGACTCTTGGAAAGGCCAGCAGTAACCCAGTGAAGTGTCTGGCTGAAAGCAGAAGACAGGAGAAATGAAGCCCCTGATGCAGCGACAGGACTCACTGCGCTGCCTGGCAAAGTGGCCAAAAGCACCCGGACAGCTTCCCAGCACAGGAACGGGGTAAAGAGCCAGCCAGTGGGAAACACCTGAAACCCTGGGGCTGAGCCTTCAAGAAACCTCTCTTTCTGACCAGCAGCTCTGCGGCTTCCCCCAACCCTCCACTGCCCCACTGGGAGAGGGACAGTCAGAACCCAGGCAGGGAAATGGGGTTGCTATTGAGAAGCTCTTTCACCCGGCGGTTACAAGGGGTGATGAGCAGCAAGGTCAGCTCAGCCCAGCTCCCTTCTGAGGGCCACCACTGCTGGGGGAGGGACCCAGGCCCTGGAGGAGATGTCAGCTATCAGGCACCAATGCCACGGCCCAGAGCAATAGCAGTGCCCTGAGGGAAGAGGTGATGCCCCAGGACCCCTCCCCAACTTCAGAGGAGGCAAGAGAAGCAGCACTGACAGTTTCTGCTACTCTACCTGCACAAAGGTATTAAGCAGGAATGGAATGTGGAGGAGCTGGAGTATTCGATGCCTGAATGTAGAGCTCTCCTGTGGTCTCTGAAGGCTGATGGCAGTCCCTGAATGGAGAGAGAGGACAGGAGATGAGGGCATGATGCCCCAGGCTCAGAGGTGGCTGAAGGCGATTCCTGAGGCTGCCTGCCAGCCCCACACATCCTTGGAGGTGCCCCTGGAAAAGGAGGGCATCCACATGCCCAGTGAGAGCAGTTGTTTCCCAGCCACACAAAGAGAAGGACTGTGGCGACATAGAGTCATTGCCCTGGAAAGCTCTGTGGAGTGGGAGGGGGCCACCAGAGGCGCCAGCAAGGGGTCCGGTGGCAGAGCTGGGGCGAGCCCAAGTCATGTTCAGCCACATGCTCCTGGCCCTTGTCCCATGTCTCCATGCCTTGGAGAGCAGAGTCCTCTGAGCAGCCTCCTCTTAGGAGGAGCTCAGTGCAAGGGCAGCCCTGCTTGTCCTTACCTGAGTCTTTAAGAGCCCAGGTCACTGCAGAGTTTTCCTGTTGAATTTGCAGAGCATTCCAAGAAAGACACAAAGAGGGGAAACCACCACGTCAGATGCAGCTGGGAGAAGGGGCTTTGCAGTGGAGAAGCTCCTCTACCGGCAGCCCCTGGCAAGGGATGGCTGCATGGGCTGAGCCAGACAAGCCCACCAAGTGGCCCAGGAAGGACCTTATGGTGGGACCTTGCTTGTCCCAGTCTCCTTGGCCAAAGTGCAGGTTCACCTTGTTCATAGCCTTGATCTCTGCAGCCAGTTGCTCTAACTTGTTCTTTTCTTTTCCCCACATCTTGCTCCTGCAGGCGGTGGGAAAGCACAACTTGTCAGAGAGTTGCCCAGCCCCTCCTGGAGTCTCCAAGCCTGGGAGAGCAGAGGCAGAGGTGCTTGAGCCTCCTCCTTTTTCCTGCTACTTGTTTGCCACTGCTTCTCTTGCCATCCCGCTTTAGCAAAAGGCCCAGGCAGGAGTGAAAGGCAGAAGCCCTGGGCACTGGGCAAGGGAGGGCAAACAGCAGGGGCTTTTCTGGCACTGCCCCACCAGATGTGCTGCAGGTCAGTAGAGAGAGGAGAGAACTTACCAGAAGCTCCTCAGGTTGGCTACAGTCTGCCCAAGTGCCAGCTGAAAGGGAAAGACTCTGCTTGAGTCCCAGAGCTGCTGGGGCCTTCTGGAGCCAGCGGCTCCAGGAAGGCACGACAGAAGCTGCTGCTGATTCTCTGAGTCACTTTCTAGAGCTGGAGGGACTAGGCAATTTACCGCCCTCTCCCCCAGTACTGCTTCCCTGCGGTGCTCTCCTGTCCCACCACTGCAGTTCCTCACCTGTGGCACATCTCTTGGCGTCGTCAGCCGTGTAAAGGTCCAGAAGCAGGCAGCAGCTGTAATTCCCACCACAGAGAGAGACAGTTATTATTTTGTTGGGCTTCCTAATCACCTCTCTGTATTCACACATTCTCCTCCTGCCTCAGGGAGGCAAGAGGTTGTCTGAGGACATGGGGAGGGGAAGCAGAGAGAGGTTGCAGCTTTCAGCAGAGACCCACTCCCCAGGCCTCGAGGCTCTGCACAGCCCTGGTGTCGAGGCACGCTTTGTGCCCCACAGCTACAGCCCATTTCCCCTCCCTGACACGGTGAGCACCAGCACCTGTCCCCACAGGCTGCACAGTCACCTCCTCTACTGGCTCCGGGGCTGGGTAGATGCTGCCTATAGCCCCCTGAGCTGCAGACATGAGAGGCTGGACGGGCCTCTCCCTCACACTGCTGGCAGCAGGCAAATACTCACCGACACTAATCAAGAGAAGAATCTTGAAGATCCTCTCGATTTTGAAGCCACACAACTTCCTGAAATATAGATTCCTGATGTTAGCAGGGCTCAAGAGCAAACCCCCAAGCACGGGGATTTTCTCTTACAAGCTGAGGAGCAGCAATTTTGTAGGAGCTGAGTTGCCTGGTGGGCAGCACTACCAGCATCCTCTTGCTTGCCCTGACTCCTTGGTCTCCTTGTCCATACTGGACACGTGTTGTACTCACTGATGGAAGATGTCTGGGATCTCCATCCTCACCTGTGCAAAGGCAACAAAGAAAAGCCTCAGGACCCTCTCGAGGACACCAGCCCCGTGCATACCAGATACATGCAAGGAGGCAGGCTCTGGTCCTACACACTGCCTCTGTGGGACAGGAGCAAGAGCAGCGGCAGGGCCCCTCTATGGAGCAGGAGGTAGAGGGCCAGGCAGGATCCCCTTGCAGACAGGGTGCTGCTGGCATGCCTGGGTAAGGTACAAGTTCTGGGCTACCATGTGGTTACTACAGTACCCCACCACAAAGACATGGAGATGGTAGCCAGCTCTGTCACTGTCATGGCCCTGGCTACCCTTGGGCAGGATAACATTAGTTCTGTGGAGCTGTTTGGCTCAGCCAAGCCAGGTAGTTTGGGGGCAGACATGGAGTGACAGGCAGCACTGAACTTACACTCATCTTCATCCTTTTGTCTTCTCGCTGTGCTTCTCTTTGGCTTCTCTGCCCTTGTGCCCTAGTGCCGAGCTCTTCCACAGGCTTATGTGCTTTTAGGAAGCGAAGGAGCGTTACCTGTCCAGAACAGATCTCCTTCTGGAGGGACCATAGGCTCTGGTGCAAGACCTCAGAGAGGCCTGGCCCCACATAGTGTGATGTCATGGCTGTGACATCACAAAGCCGCAGTGGAGTGGAGTGGTGCTGGGGAGAGTCTGCAGCTCATTTGTTTTACATTTGTGATCCGTCCATCTTGATGACCCACCAGTGTTTCAGCTGCTGCTAAATGGTGCCGGCAGGGCACCAAGGCTTCCAGAAACCCAGAATGAGAAGCTACAAACCCTCGTCTCTGTTTGCAGAGCCACAAAACCTCGGCTTGGAACTGCAAGTCAAACTTCACATGAAATTTCAAATTACGACACCCGCTCCCACTGCCTGATGCCCCTCAGCCTTCTCAGCTCCTCCAGGCTGGACTCTTTTGAACCCAGACCATTATCTTCAGTGTGGAAAGCCACACTTTAGGGTGGATCAGGCTCAATCAGGAATGGAGAGGGGCAGATGGAGACCCTGAAGGTCCCAGTGCCCCGAGACTGGTTAACACAGGTGCTCATGAGGCGCTCCTGACCAAATGGGAAGAAGTCCTGAAAGACCTCGTGGTTCTGGGAGAACAGGCCCAGGCAAAACTGCCGCAGGGCTTCCGTGCGGCCCCGTCCCCTCCCTGCCCGGGCCAATGTGGCCCCGCTCTTCTCGAGCCTCCTGTGAACAATCCCGGACCCTTCTTAAAAGAAGGGGTCCACGGGCAGCAGCAGTGCCCGGGCCTGGGGGCTGGAAGGTCCGAGCCGGGTTGGGTCCCGGGGGAGGGTTCGGGGCGACGCCTGGGCACTGGGTGGGGCAGGCCACGGGCCCGACTCCCCTCGGGGCCGCTCTCGGCGAGGGCTGGAGCTGAAATCAGAACAGAAAGAACCCGCGGTGACAGTTTGAGCGGGTTCTGCGCCGTCTCCGTTGGGTCACGAGCGAACTGGCGGCGCTGACAACACGCCGGGGGCGCTGTTGCTCCGGGGCTGCCTCTCGGCGCGGGGAACCGGAGGCCGGTCGCGGCGATTGGGGTGGTCTGGGCTGAAACGGGGTGGTGGGGCCCGAGGGTTTACTCGGGGTTTGCCCGTGACAGAGGAGGGTGACGGGGAGCCAGTCACAACCTTGGCACCAGCCCCGGGGCTGAGACTGCACAGAGCGAGGGCAAAAGAAAAAAATGCCTGGAGCAGGAGGTAGAATAAAAGGCCCTGAGGCTGGAACACAGAGCATAGGGCAGATAAATAAATAATTCCTGTTTAGGCTGCAAAAGACCTTTGAGGTCATCGAGTCTCAACTGTTAAAAAATAAACGATCCTGTGGCTAGAGTTGAAATATCCCAGAGCTGGGATAGAAAACTACATCTGGAGGGTTGGGGCTCAAGGTTTTGGTGGGAACAAAAGACATGTAGACTAAAGAAGAAAGAAATGGTTTGGGGCTAGAGCTGGGGACAGATTGTCCCTCCCTGGCAGGGTACCCAGCCGTGCTGCAGCCCCAGGGTACCATCACTGAGGCAACACACGGAGGCGGTCTGTCCTTCCCAAGTTTTATTGATGTCCTGGCCCTTGCTCACGCTGAGGCATGGAAGCATCTCCTGCGCCCCAGGCCAATGGCCAGCCCCACACTAACAGCCAGCCCCATGCCGATGGCCGCCACACAGATCAGCCCTGTCCCCAAGGACACTGCCGTCACCCCACCTGAAAAACCAAGGGGGACTGTTAGTGCTGGTCACCAGGTCCAGGCCACCAGGCCACAATCAGTGGTGACTCACCCTGACCTCCCTCCTGCTGCTGTCCTGTGGCACCCAGGGCACTCGAGAGGAGCACAGGGCCAACGACCACATCAGCTTCAGCTTCTTTTCCTGAGAAGGAAGGAGCAATGAGACAGGCTTGTCCCACCAGGGCAGGATGTGCCCTTCATCCCCAGGGTCCTACCCTTGGCATCGTGGCGGCGGAAGCGACGGCTGGGCCATTGCTCCAAGGGGTTGAGCCTCCGAGAAAGTGCAGGGGACTCACAGTTGCCTGTCTCACAGCAGCTGCAGATGTCCCGGCTGCCTTCCACTGGTGTCCAGCTAGAGCAGATTTGGATCACTCTCACCAGAGCACCCCCCAAGCATTCTTACCCCCAAGTCTGGGTCTGTAGCACATCCCCAGGGCTGCAGAATGCTGGTGGAAACCTGGCTGTACATGCCCCTTTCTGGTGTGGTGGTTACTCACGTGTTTCTGGCTTTGTTGAAGGAACAAGCCTTGTTCAGGGGGTCTGGGGCTTGGTCTGCTGGGGTCACCTTCAGGTGGCAAGTGATATAGATCTGTAGGAAAGGCAAGCAAGAGAGGTGGCGACCCACTGATAGGAGATATGGCCTTGGTTTGGAGCTGGCAGGGTGAAGGACATGCAGCCTTACCAGGTTCCTGGCATCTCCAGAAAACCTGAACACATCAATCTGGAAGCGCAGCATATCCTCCCGTGGCCGGGGGGTGATGAAGGCAGAGCTGGTGTCATCCGATCTCCCATCAACCAGGCACCTGAGGAGGAACAGGTTTAAGCATCCTGGTGGGTCCCACCTGGCCCCCAAGTACCACTGCAGGTCCCCCAGGGCTCACCCATTGAAGTCGATGATGGCGTAATGGGGTGAGGAATCGGTACCAGGGCTCAGAGCAGCCACACAGCTGTCCACAAACAACCGCAGCGGCACGTGGCTCTCAGTGCTCACCTCCGCCTGGATGTTAAGGATGTCACCCAGTTGGAAACCCGTGAAGGGTCTTTCAGCACTCCAGTCCTCTGCAAGGAAGTGACAAAGAGGGAATGGCTCCAGCTGTTCCCAAGTTCTAATGGGACCAGAGCCAAGGCTTAATCCAAAAGCAAGAGCATAGTGGGGTGGGCTGGCTTTCTAGTGGGTTGCTGGGTTCCAGCACTGGGCAAAGGGCAGAAAATCCCCATCCTTATGTTTGGGTGGCTTCCCACCTACCATTCATGAGGCGCAGGGAAAACATCAGCCTCTCCTCTGCTGACAGTGCAGAGCTGAAAGGAGCCCACGTGGGTCTGATGGCATTGCTGCTCACGTTCTCCCTCCTGGGGAAGGACCAGCTTGTGTCAGGATACAGACCCACGTATGTGCCTGGGTACTAGTGGGGTGTCCTGAGGACAGGGAGGCTTTACCTGGGGTAGTGGCACTCGATGGGGATGACGACAGGGTTGCTGCGGATGATGACGGGGTTGCTGGCAGGGCTGGGGTCATAGTTGAGGAGTGTGCGGTATATGAGGGAATCCGGTGTGATCTGGGCAGAAAAGCAGTGAGAAGTTCGCATTAAGGCCACCCTGACTCCCACCACTGAGCCACCCACTTAGGCACCCTTTCTCAACTGGGAAATGGTGGTGAAATGCAAAGAAAGGGGGAAAAATCTGGGGAAAAGGTATGGAGACAAAACCCAGGTCTGCTGTCATCGAGTTAAACTTCCTGATAAGCCAAAGCACAGGTGAAAGGTGTCTGACACAGGAGCTTTGTACGATTGGCATGTCTCGAGCTGAGATGGTAAAATAGCTTTAAGAAAAAAACAATGCAGTTTGGAGGAAAGACCTACTTGTTCTTCTCTAAGGGTGCTCCTTGGCAGTGCTCCGGTGTCTGGCACCCAGAGCTCCCATGGCATCATGGAATCTCACAACCTAGAGCTCCTCCAGGAGTAGAAATCCAGGTGAGTTCCTGGAACTAGGGGAAGCCCTGTGGGGAAAAGATCTTACCTGCACAACGCTGCCACACTCATGGAGGCCGGTAGTGAAGATGACAGTGTTCTGGGCAGGGTTCAGAGAGGAATGTTTGCATGCTGCTGGTCCCAGCGTCAGGTCAGCCGCATTGACCAGGCGGCCAGTGCCAAAGAGGTCCCTGTGCACCATCACCACCAGCTGAGCCTCTTGGCACTGCACCATTACTGGATGCTGAGTGGAGATGGCTCGAGATTGAGAGTCCTCATTCCAAGAAGACCAGGCATGGGGATCACCCCAGGAGAGATCCCATGGTGGGTAGGCAATTGCCTTGCCCACCAGCCAGCAGAGAACAGCGAGCATCAAGCCGCTTTCAGGACCCATCTCTCCTTCCAGGAAATTGTGGCACAGAGAGCTGTGACTGCTCCTCCAGCCCTTATATCCTCCCAGGAAGAGGAGCTGTCCACCCCTGAGCTCCTGTTTGGGGACCAATGGCACCCAAAGACCAGCCCTCATGGGTGTGGGGACAGGGGAGGCACCAGCAAGTCTTTTCTGGAGTGCTGGGACCCCATGTTCCCAGGCTGCCCAAGGCGAGAAAAAACACCCTCGTCAGCCTCATTGGGCAAGTTGTTTATAAAACTCAGCAGAAGCTGGAGACGGAGAGACTGGTACAAAGTTACTTGTTTAGGTTATAGGGTGATAAGGGGTTTTTCAAGGCTGCTGGGGAGATGACAGTAGTGGGGAGAGCAGGGTCCAGGATCCTGATCTGAGTGTTTCCTGGCCTGTCCCCGAGTCCCATCCTTGCCTGGTGCCTTTGGATGCTGAGATTCTGGTTTTCTGCTTGGATGCTAATGTGCTGGGGGGGACCAGGAGTTCTTGGCACACACAGAGGTTGTACACATCCCTGCATACAGCAGGACTGGGACTGGGACACTGGGTCAGCAGCAGCTGATGGAGATCCCTCACAAATGATACAAATGTGATTGTTCCCAAAGCGAGCTAAACAACCTCCCATCCAACCTCAGCAGTGAGGTCAGGAGCTGCAGAACATCAGCTCCTGATGTATCGGATGATAATTTTTTATCTCTGCTGCCTTTCCCCAGATCTTTGGGCTGTGTGTGTTTTTTTGCCCTCAATCAAATGGGCTCAGGGTAGAAGCAGCCAGATACAAGCTCCAGCCATTACTCCCTTCCCAACCTACAAGTGCTGTCCAGCTCCTCACAGCTGGAAAACAGGGCAACACCCCCCCACACACCCCTCACCTAAAATATAACTTATGTGCTTTCAAACATCATTCTTGGTGTTTCTTATCCCTTCTTTCAGACATCTTTAACTTTTTTCCCCTGCTGGGGCTTTCCATCTTAGGGACAGTAGAAAGCCTCAGATTGAGATGATTGAGCTGTAGCAACTGAGTAACTTCTGGGAAACAAAAAAAAGAAACAAAGTGATTCTATGATTCTATAAACCCTGTGCAGGTGCTTAGAACTTCTACAAGACAATACTGAAGTGTTCCTGTGTGACTTGGTCTGGGTGGTCCTGCTCTGGCAGGGGGACTGGACTAGAAGATCTTTCGAGGTGCCTTCCAATCCCTAATGATTCTATGATTTATGGGACAGGCATTGCCCAGCCACTCTCATGACAAAACCCTCTCTGGCTTTGGAGATGGGACTAGCTCATGCCTAATGCAACATCCCCTAAAACCACCTGACTACAGCTTTATGAGCCAGCATAAAACCTTCTGCTTTTCCCCCCAGGAGCTGATGGCCCAACACCCTGCCAGTGGGCTCAGCATTTTTCCTTTGTGTTTAAAATACCTTGGGATTGGCACTTGCATAGAAATGCCAGAGATTCCAGCAGGCTGAGACCCTGCGTCAGAGCGATAACAGCAGCAGGAGATGCTGAATCAGTAAATAAGTGGCTGGGGGAGCATCACCCAGGTCCTTGGCTGCAAGGACTGCAAGAAATGCCTCACATCATCCTAGAGATGACACACAGCTCTGGGGTTTGGTTGTGGGTCTTTGGGGACCAGGGCTTGATCCCAGCAAGAGATTAAGTCTCCCCAATGGGTCAAATGAGCAGAGATAAACCCCACATGGGGAAGTGGGAATTCATTTGCACCCAGGCTCAAGGCAGAGGAGGAGTTTATTTGTGAGAAAGGGGATTTTTGCTCCCAGGTTAGTACTTGACAGATCCAACTGTCTCATCTTCATTCCAGCACTACATTGGCCATGCACTGTTGGGCAAGAGCATTAGCTCATTCATTTTTGTGGAGACAGAGACCAGAAAGTCACAGGGCACTGGATAAGCACAGACCACAGTAGTTTCTCTCCCCCCCCACCCCACCAAATTGTGTAAAGGGCATCTCCTTTTTCCTTAGGACATAGAGATTTAATGGAAGAGTCCCTCACCAGAAAATAGGTCTGTTCTCACTGCCAACCCTCAGACCTGGGAATTCTGCCCAGGAAGGGACAGGAGCTTCTGCAGTCAGACAGCTGCTCTGAAGAGTCATCAAGTGTTTCCCCATCCTCAGCTTCCTAGCAGACCAGATTTGTCAGATTGTCTTCCTTCTTGACACTAGCCAAGGTACTTTGGTTGAATGGCTGCAGGGCAGCTGTGCTGAAGGGTGTCCATTTAAAAGGCTCCTGTGTATCCCAGCAAGTCAGATATGGTTCCTGCTCAAAGGATGTGTGCCAAGGGATGGTCCAGCCACAGAACACGTAGAAGAACATCTAGAGGAGATGCTAATCAAGGTGGAACCAGTTATGTGAAGATTTAACTCCTGTCAGCAACCACAACTCATTGTCTGGAGGTTCAGGCTGGGCAAGAGACTATTTCTTCTTCAGGATCACTGTGCAGCCCTGCTCTAAGCACACATTGGTGGGGGAAATAGTCACCCACAGAAGGCATCTGGCGTGGGACTGGAGATCTTCCAAGATCACTTCCACCCCCAGTTCCATGTTCTTCTCCTTTCCTTTCTTCCCCAAAGGCAGATAGCTTGTAGCTCTCAGAAGGTGGCAGAGACTTCTTCCAGTTCTTCTCCCTCACATCTCTTACCTCTCACCTTGCTGCAAAACAAGGCCCAAACTCCCCAGCAAGGGTCAGATTATCTGGATGAGGAAAAAAGCCATAGTGACAGCCCCAACCCAAAGTCAGCAGCTCTCTCATCCATCCTAGATCTGATGCTGTAATTTTGAGAGTGGGCTATTTTGCTTTTAGATCTATAAGGGAAGGGATGGGACAGGACTGGGGCTTAGATGGCCAAAATTCTTTGTACCAAAGAGATCCCAGTGACATCAATAAGAGGACATCTACCTGAGGGTCTCCAGGGTGCTGGATGACAGCCAAAGACAACCTTGCTCGTGCAACACACTACTTGCCTCTGTCCTGACTAAGGGCAGGGTTGTCCTGCCCTAGAACAAGCTAAAGCATTGTAGAAGTCATCTTCTACACACAACCAGCTCAAGAGTAAACCCCAGCTCCAAACAGGTCTCAGTTTTCTGTGAATTGAGTCACATGCATCTGCTCTGACAAACACCACAATGCAAGATTTTCACAGTTTGTTCAGCTCCCACCACTGTTCAGTCTAGCAGCACCTCTCCTAGCTAGTGGAGAGCAACAGGCCTTGGATCTGGAGCATCTTGCTCTTCTGAGCAGAGGAGCCCGATTTTCACAGCATTGCAAGGCAGAACCTAGCAACTAGGACTCAGGCATGTCAAAAAGCCCCTTTCTGGCGGGGACAGAAATTCCAGTCCCTGCCTCAAGGTCTGTTTATACATCTCAGCCAAGGCTTGCTACATAGAACTATGTGTAAACAGTCCTTGGCACAGGGACTGCAATTCCTGCCTCTCTATCTGTCCCAGGAGTCATCCAACCCACTGACCCTCAAGTTGTGCTCCCTTCCTCATGCAGCACAGCAGGATCTCTCTCCCAAACCCAGCTTCAGACAGGAGTGGGTCCACATTTTATTAAACCTTTCTGAGTAAGGTGTTACCAGTATGGAACAGATGCAGTAGCTCTAAAAGGTTAAACATTTTTGATCTAAACACACAGCCTCATGCTTCTAGAAACAAAATGCATCATCTACAAGATTTTCTTTTGTCAGTTTGCCAAGTGGGTGCACTGGGAGAAATTCCTCAGGGTATACAGCCATACAAAACTCTGCTCAGGACAGAGCTTTAAGAGAATAGATACTCAAATTTGGTGTAGGGAGGCAACAAATCTTAACTATGCTTCTTTAAGTTCAGATTTGTCTATCTCTCCAAGAACACTTCTCCACTGTCCCCAACAGGCCTCTCAGTCCTTCAGATTATTTTTTTATTGGATAGACTATAACATTCAAATGGGGTTGCTGGAGTTCTGGCAGACAGTCAAAACTCCCAGAAGAGCAAGGATCAGGATGACCAAACCTGCAACTGCAGCCAGCCCCAAAACCATCCACAAATGACCTGCATCTAGGAAGTAAAAGTTAGGAGAAGGTTACAGTCAAAGCCATGACCTGCCACGTGTATCATCGCCCTTACCTGACTTTGCCCTACCTTGTGAAGGCATCCTCCTAACTGGGTCACCTTGCCAGCTTTGGATGAAGAGGGGTCCAATCACAACATCAGCTTCCTTTACCACAGGATCTGAAAGGGAGAGCCTCCAAGCACTGAAAGTCATCTGAGCATCAGTATCTCTAGTCTTGGATTAGCACTGACAAGCCAATAGGTAGCAAAAAAAAAAAAAAGTCTCCAGCCACCCAGTTCTGAGCAAGGTACCACAAAGGCAATCAAGATGAAGGGTCACAATGACACATACCAAACTGGGAGGGCAGTTCTCTTCGAGCACGTTGTCCTTGCCATTGGGCAGGAGCAGGGAGCCTCCTGGAGTGCCTGGCCAAGCCACAGTTCTTCATCTCACAGCAAGAGCAGACATCCCAGGTGCCCTCCAGAGGAGTCCAGCTGGAGGAAAGCCTGGTGACCAGCCCACTCTATGACATGAGTCTCACACATTTTGGGGTCTCTTAGGAGGCCCCAAAGACACAAAACTGTTACCCAGATAGCCAACCCCACCTTCCTGGGAGGTGACACCCCAGATGAAGAGCCCATGTTTTTCACTCTCCCAAGGGGTGATACTGTTGCAACTACTCACAGGTTGCTAGTTTTGTTGAAGGAGCAAGCCTTGTTCAGAGAGTCTGGAGCTCGGTCAGCCAGGGAGACCTTCAGATGGCAGGTGATGTAGATCTGTGGAGGCCAGGCAGAGCAGAGGGAATACACTGTCATTTGCCTGTACAGCTTTCCTATGTATCATGACGTAGGTCTCCAATGGGACCACCAACTCCCCTGGGAAGCTCAAGTCCTTCTGCTTCCTTCATGTTGCTTTAGAACTCAGCTGTTGAAGCCTATCAGAAGGACTTGTCTTGATCAGTATCAGACCTGATCTCCAGGGAAGATCCTTAGCTCACAGGGCCATGATTCAGAGGTAGAGGTATTTTTCACTCACATATTGCTATGAGGCAGTTGCCTCAGGAGTGTAACTCTAGACGAAAAAAATCACATTAATCTTCTTAACAGAGTGAGATCCCAGCCTCATCTAGACAAAAATTCACTTGCTTTAGGAAGGATTTACCAGATTGCTGGAGTCCCCTGCAAACTTGAATGCATCTACTGCAAACTGAAGTACATCCTGCCTGGGTCTTGGGGATATAAAAGCTGAGGTGGCATCATCAAGTTGCCCATCCACCAGACACCTAGACAAAAGCAAGGGCAGGCAGGTTCCTAAAGATATCCATACCTTTGCAGAAAAGGTGTCTAAATAAGGCAACACCCAGCTCTTACCCACTGAAGTCAATGAAAGCATACTGGGGAGAAGAGCTTCTGTCTGGGGTTGGGGTGGCAACACAGCTGTCCACAAAAAGCCTCAGAGGTGCGTGGTTCTCCATGTTGACTTCAGCTTGGAAGTGGAGAACCGATCCCAGTTGAAATACAGTGGAGTCTTTCTCAGCACTCCAGTCATCTGGAAGGAGAGATGTCACCAGGCACTCATGAACATGAAGTCAGCTTGTGCTTCACTGCTTTCACCCAAGGAAGCCCTAATGGGCCCTGGGTACTCACCCAAACTGGGCCAAACCCCAGCTGCTCCAGGAGCACTAGGGTGAAATGAGCACCAGTAGAAGTGACACCACATCACAGGTCAACCCATGGTGCCCTGCACCAGACGACTCTCACTCCAAAACCTACCATTCATGAGGTGCAGGGAGAAAGGCAGCTTGTCCTCAGAAGATAGGGTGGAGTGGAAAGGTACCCATGTTGGCCTGACTCCATTGCTGCTCACATTGCTCCTCCTGAGGAGAGAGGCCCATAGTTAAATGTGCTGTGGCAGCATAAAGTTTTCCCTGGTACTCACATGCACTGACTCACCTTGGGTAATGACACTCAATAGGAACAGTGGCAGGGCTACTGCGGACAACAACAGGGTTGCCAGTAGGAACTGGCTTGTAATTTAAGCTCATGCTGTAGACTAGAGCATCGGGGGTCACCTGGGGAAAAGACAAGGCACATTATCCAGTCAATAAGAGCCCAGTTCCATGACTCAGAGCAGCACATCAAAGCCTGGAGACTCAGTGCTGAAATGTTTCTTCTTGACATCAACTAGTAGCATTCTGGAGGAAGGAAGGCTGGGAGCTGCTCTGGCCTGTCCCATGGGACAGGCTCTGCTCAGCAGCAGATCTGGATATAGAGGTGTAAGCCAATTATTTTTTTGCCTTGTTTCCATGCCTCAGAACAAAAGACTGGAAGGTCTAACACCCAGGATATCAGAGAGTGACCTCTCTTCAGGGGAACTTGATGTAATTATCTGCTGGATGGGGTATGGAAGGACATCTGCTCACCCTCATGGCCCCAAGCACCAGCCTGGGAAGAGAGGACACTTCCAACTGAAGGTTTTTTTGTGAAGTTGCCTCATGCTCCACTCAGTAGTAAGCAGCATACAGATGCCTCCTGAGGTAAACATCCCTTGCTGGATTGCTGCTGTGGACATCTGGGCTCTGCTCCGGAGGTGGCAGCAGCAGTATAGTTTAAAAAACTTTATACTCACCAGGAAAAAATCTAATTTCTCTGCCTCTTCCATGTCCCTCTCTCCTCACACAACTCCTGGACGGGGCAGGGCAGCTTCTGCTGACTTTGAAAAGCAGACTGAGACACTCAGCTGCCAGAAAAGGCTTTGGAGCATTTCCCTGAGCCAAACTACACCACAGCCCCCCACTTGGCACCAAGATGCCCATTAAGAGGCAGATCTTCACCCCAGGGGTCCAACTCCCACTTAGCCTTACCCTGAGGGTGCTGCCACAGTCATGCAGCCCAGCCACAAAGGTCACTGTGCTCTCAGCAGGGCTCTGGACCACAGGCAAGCAGGCAGCTGAGCCCAGGGTCAGATCCACAGCCTTGACCAGGCGTCCTGTGCCAAAGAGGTCCCTGTGCACCATGATCACCATCTGAGCCTCCTGGCAGTGCACAGCCACAGGGTGAAGCGGAGCAGCAGTCTGGAGCTGGGACACATCCACCCATGCCCAAGTAGAGGGCTGAGAGAAGGCATGGGGCTGCCCCGAGGAAGATCCACCTCCAGACCTCCATAGCTCTATTTCCTCCCTAATAAAGTCCCAGGAGCTATAAGCAACCACCTTCCCCAGAATGCAGCAGAAAAGAACAAATGCCCAGCTACTTCCAGGCCTCATCCTGCCTACCAGAGCCCAGCACAAGGAACAACTGCTGCCCAGGGACCTTTTATAGTTCACATCTTCCATTGCTGCTCCCACCCCAGGTGATGCTCAGCATACCACCCATAATGGCAACTGTGAACAGCTGAAAGCATCCAGTTCACTGGGGAACCCATTGTGGTGGGCTCTAATGGGCTAATGAGGAGCTGCACGAGGTCAGTTGCCCACACGAGGGATATTGACTTTGTTGTGCAGCAAACCGCTCTTTTATTTGGTAACAACCAGCTCTGGAAGGTCCACAGGCATGTGTCCTACCTTTGTACTGCATGTCCCACCTCCAGACCACAGAGCCTTTTTGCAGTGGGGTCACTGGAGGATGGCATTAGGTTGGTGTGAGGCTTTTCCAAGGCAAATCCACTGTTCAGGTGCCCAAACTTCTCCCTGTGATGACCCTCATGGAGCTGCTTGTATCAAGGGCAACTGGGGATTTCCAGGATGTGAGGGGTCATGGTTGGCTCTTCATTACTGAGCAGGAGTTGTTTGTTTGGAGAAGGGGGAATTTAAACTTGAACCCGGTGGGAGAATAAAAGGAAGTGGAGGAGATGGGGAAATAGTGGAGGAGACTCTGGTTACTCTGATCCATATAGCTGGCCTGACAGGGCTGGACTCCATATGCTGGTGTCCATACCATCATGGCCCCTCATGTTTCCTTGTGTTGCCCCAGGTTTTAGCAAAAGGGAGGAAAAAGTCTGTGCAGGCACAGTGGTTTAACTGGTTTTGAATAGCCTTGTCACCTGGAGCCACCAGGACTGGTGTTGAATGAGTGGTAGTAAAATAACAAACATAATCATCCTTATCAGAAATAATATTAGAAATATTCAATATTAGAAATAATAATTATTTATTATAATTCTTAGACCTTGGTCAAAGGAATCCCCACAGTGCCCGGGCACTCCATCCCTTCCTGGGATGATTCAGTAGAAGGTCATTCCCTCTGTGGTGCCCTGCAACCATCCTGCAAGCACTCTCATGATGGGTTAGAGGAGGAGCAGTCTGTGTATTGAAGTGACACCAGGGAGGTTCATGGTTTTTGGCAGTGCCTGCTCTCCCAGAAGCCTTTCAAAGGTTTTCCAAGCAGCTGTGGTCCACAGCAGAAGTTCTGGTTTGAAGCTCCTCATGTCTTCCTCTACATCTCAAGTCTGATGTCTGGCTTCCCACCAAGCTTGCCCTTGGTGGGGTGCCTTGATTTGGGGAATTCCCTCTCAGAGTCTGCGTTGGAGGGCAATGAACACACTGGGGTGGCAGTGGGGGTGGCAAGAGGGGGTCTGCTGGTGGAAGGGACAGTGGAAGCTGCTGGGGCCGGAGGTTCATGCTTCTGTGGGGTGCTGGAAGGAAATAACTCCAGCATGTTGGAGGGCAGTGATAGCCAGTTGACATCTGTGCTGGGGAGGTCCTCTGGGTTGGCCACAGGCTGCAGCAATTGTCCCACAGCAGAGACAAAGGTGCCCAGGGAGCAGGACATAGCATGGATCTCTTGAGTCATGGACACCAGGTGCCTGTTTGCCTCGTCCTGAGCTTGCAGGAGGCGATCACTGATCTTCAGGAGCTTGTCTGCCTGCTGCATGTTTGACCTGGCCCAACCGCTAAAATCTTCCTGCAGGGAGGCCAGAGAGTCCTGGATGCTCCTCAGATGAGGCATAGTGTTTCCATAGGATGATCTCAAGTCTTCCTCTGCTTCTTCATCCCTCTGCATCAGAATGACTGGAGGAGTGGGTTGGATGGGAGACACAACCCCCACCTGGTCCGGACACACATGTCCTCTGCTGACGGAGGGGTCCAACACAAAGGCACAGGGCTGGTGGTGGGCAGGCAGCCTCATGGGGACACCTCCATATGACTGGCAGGGCTCTCTAGGATGCTCGAGACCATGGACGAGAGTGCTCTCATCTTCAGACAGGGAACTGCGCTGGGGAGCAGAGGTATCTATTCCAGAGAGTGAGGCTGAAGGAAGAAGGAGGAGAGAATCAGGGCTTGGAAGGTCCTCCTAGTCTGCCTTGGTGGGGTGGAAAAGGGGAGAAGGAGGGACAAGAACTGCTGTGCAGTGGAGACTCGAGGAGTGTGATGGGAGGCAGCTTGTCCCCAGGAAATGCCAGGCTCCACAGAGGACATCACCCCTAGCCGTTCTATGAAGCATCCACAGTTCATAAACTTGCCCTGGAGAGCTCAGTGGTGGATGCCCACAGAGAGTTGAGAGCACTGGTCATAACCTGGGTCTGAAGACAGCAGCAAGGGGGTGAAGAAGACTCTGCAAAGTCTTTTCCTTTCACTGCTTTTTTTTTTGCCACCTCATTTTCTGGAAGGATGCCATGACTTTCTGACCAGACCAAAGTCTTCACTACCCCCAAACCACCAGCATCTCCACGACAACACTGCTGTGGAACACCTGGGGGAAGAACCAGTCATGCCCAGCAATGGTGATGGAGCTCCTGCTATCCCTAGTGGGGCATGTTCCCAGGGAAAGTTTCACCTTCCAGTTGGATATGCCACCCCAAGGTTAATCAATAACCCAGAACGGGAATTGCCCCAAGTGGTTGTAGGCAAAGGCTGAGAAAAGACAAACCGGCTGGAGATCTAAGAGCACAAGTGTCTGGTAGGTAGTAGGAAACTAAGGGGTGGAGGATAGTTTTGACCCTTGAGGGACTTGCACGTCTCAGCAGCATAAAAAAATCTCTGAGAAGATGCAAAGTCAATGCAATACTTCCACCTGCTTCCTCCTTGCCAACACCAGTCTCTGCAAGTTCCTGCTCTATTTGGCCTGACTTAAGGTGCCACTCATTGAGCTTGTCCTTCCACTCTTGGCATAGTTCCCTCCTAGCACCACAGTGTTTGAGGGACCACTGTACTCAAAAGGACAAGAGACAAATGTTGCTTTGGAAGTGATGATTGCAACAAAGACATCCCATCCTTCTGGGAGAGTGCAGTGTGCCCCCTGCAAGAACAAAGGCTGGAGGCAAATGCCCATCAAGTAACCCATGGAAGGAGACTTGAAACCCACAGAAAATATGGTCTAAGCAACAATTACATCCATCATTTCTGCTTTTGACTCCCGACTCCCCAAGTGCCTCCTCACCTGGGTGCCCTGTGACACGATCCACCAGTGCCTGCAGCCTAGCTTTGCATTCAGCAAAGTCCCCGCACTGCACTCGATCCTCAGTCGCCGGCGGCTGCATCTGCTGCAGTTCCTCCAGCGAGCCCTTGATGAAGGGCTGCATGTCCATCACCTC
>JAOXOE010027141.1:0-19269 GCA_028565055.1 Phoeniculus purpureus
CCGCTTTGTTCCCTGCAACCCCCCGCACCCCCCCCTCCACCCCCGTGAGCGGGTGGGCGCGGCGGGAAGGGCCGGTACCTGTCTTCACAGGAGCTCCGGGAGCTGCTGCGGGAGGCGGCGGAGAGCCGGGGCCATGGGCGGGGAGGGTGGCCGGACCTTCTCTCAGCACCGGGGCTCTGAACAGCTCCACGGAGCCGCCGCGGGCGGAGCCGGCACCGCGCTCCCGCCCCTGGGCGCGGGAAGGGGCCTCCCGCCCCGCCCCGCAGAACGGGCGGGAGTGGCCGCTGCTTCCCAGCAGCCCCCGCGGCAGCAAGAGGCGGAGGGGGCGACGCTGCCACCGCCTCCTCCTCCCGCCGAGGGCTGCTGGGAATTGTAGTGCGGAGGCGGTCCCGGAGCGCAGCCTGGAGCACCAGTGCTCGGGGAGCGGCTGAGGGAGCTGCGGGTGTTGAACTGAAGAAGAGGGGGCTCAGGGGACATCTCTTCTCTCTCGACAGCTCTCTGAAATTCAGGAGGCTGGAGCAAGATGAGAGTCGGTCTTTCCTCCCCAGGAACAAGTGATAGGACCAGAGGAAATGGCTGCAGGTTGCAACAGGGAAGTTCAGGCTGGATGTGAGGAAGAATTTCTTCATCGACAGAGCTAGCAAACATTGGAACAGGCTGCCCTGGGCAGTGGTGGAGTTCCCGTCCCTGGAGGGATTTAGAGGGCCTGTGGACCTACTGCTGAAGGACAGTGGTGACCTGGCAGTGATGGGTCAAAGGTTGGATGGTCTTACAAGTCTCTGCAGAACTCTACAGAACTCTAATGGTTGTGTGACTCTGCAGTCTGTTCCAACCCCCTGCCAGAGCAGATCCCACAGAACACATCCAGGTGGGTTTGGGATCTCTCCAGGAGACTCCACAATCTCTCTGGGCAGGGCTCTGGAATGTTTTCCCTTATGTTCAAATTGAACCTCCTGTGTTCTATTTTAAACCCACTGCCTCTTGTCCTGTTGCTTGCCACCACTGAGAAGAGCCTGGTTCCACCCTCCTGACATTCAGCACTGATGAGATCCCCATTAGTCTCCTCCTCTATCAGCCTCTCCTCTATGGCAGATGCTCCAACCCCCTGAGCCTCTCTGTGACTCTAATAAAAACGTAATTCACATGCTTTTTGAGAAAGGCCTGAAAGCTGTGCTCACTGCCTCCACCAAGATTCAGAAGCTAGAAAGAAGCAGCTGAACTGTCAGGATTCTGCACTGCTAATCAAAAGCAAAGCACTACAAGAAGTTTAGCAAGAAATAATGCAGTTGCAGCTGGTCTCCAGTACCAGTGTTTGTACACGGCTCTTCAGATATGAAGCATTTTCTGAAGTGGGCTGTGTTGTTAGTTAACTTACAAACAAACTCATACAGTATTTCCAAACAGATTTTCTATTTACTTGCTCATCAAAAGTCATTATTTAGGGTAGTTTTAATTAGAAGCTAATTTGCGCTTTTTGTAATGACCACAAGAGAAGAATCTTCCAAGAGCTGTTTAAACTGAAGAGCTGGGGTTAGTGAGGTGGTTTCTAGCTGTGCTACAAGTGAAAGAGCTGTATGACAGAAAAATAGGGCAGCAACAATAAACTAAGCAGCAGGTTTCCCTTAAACTATGTTAGCAAAACCTTCCTTGGGTTCTCTTCATCCCTGCGTAGTTTATTCTAAAGAAGTTTGGTTTACTGCTGCTTTGTTCCAATGGATAGATGTTACAGTGATTTCTCATTCCCTTTCAGATGCTTTTTTGGATAGTTTCTTAATGAAGCAGCTTTCCTGGATCATGCAATGAGCAAGTTCACTGCTGTTGCTGCTTAAGGAGGTGAGAAGGTGACACTGACTCTGGTATTACATGCTGCATAATGACTCCTGGATTTAAAGTACTGTCAGGTTTGTGTCATAATGGATGCCTGCCTTGCATGCCATCAGCATACTAACCTGATCAGAGTGTAAGTAAAGGCTGTGGAATACACACAGCTGCTTTAATTATTCTAATCTTTGCTACACGATGACTCCTAAATTACTTCCTGAAGTACCTTCCCCAGTTTTCTCACCAGACTCACTTTCAGTTACCTATTCTCAGTTCCCTAGCTGAACTTTTCAGCATTGTGTAGTTGTATAAAAGTAGGTAAGTTTAAAATGCTATTTACTACAATTTTCCTTTCACTGAAGCAAGCTGTAGGTGTGAAAAGTATTTAGGGAACTGTAAGGTAAGTGCTTCATGTTGACTAGTGACTCTTGAGGTTATTAAAAGTGAGTTCTAGGTAAAGGAGAAATAATGATAAATATTTTTTTTCTTTTTGTAATTTCCCTCACATTCAACTAACAATAGAACATAACTTCTTCAAAGCTGGTGTTTTGGTGTGTCCTTTGAGCTCCCTCTCTGGGAGGAGTGTACGCTGTCTGAAGCAGCAGAAGAGCCTAGAGAAGATAAGAGTCCGGTTGAGGAAAACCCTGAGCAGTACATGCAGCTGCAGGGCACTCCCAAACTATCAGAATAGAGGAACAAACTTTTTGGTGCATTTTCTCTAATGTGAAGGAGAGCCACTACAACTCCCTCCTCATTGCCCTTTGTTTCCTCACCCCGTTAATCTTAATGAAGCAAAGTTTGTTCTTTGTAAGCTGAAAGAGCCCTACTAAAGCAGTATTCTGCTCTGCAAAGCAGAAAAATTTAAATATAGACACCATCAAAATATTTTCAAAATAGCTGTGAACAATTTAAATAGATTAATTCAGACCATAGCACAGTTCAGAATCTCTTTCAGCTTAAAAGATTTAGAGATGAAAGCAATTTTGTACAAGTTGCAGATAACTTAGTTGTTCCAAGCCTCAGCTCTCACATCTTTGCTACTCTCTCAGCAACAAAACAAACAGCACTTTGCTTCCAAATTCATGTAAAGTAGTAAAAACAGTAGTAAAAATGGAGTATCTTTACCAAATCAGACATGAAAAGTTCCTTAAGATCTTACTCAGGCAGTCTTCAGTCCTTCAAGTACAGCTGAATAACTGATTCATGGATCCTGGTTTCTGCTAACAGCAGTCGTAGTGTGCTGTTGTCAGCAGCAACCAGTCTGCTTACCTTGCAGACAGTGAGTCCCATTTTCCTGCACAGGAGGAAAAAAACCCCATCAGATTTAGGGAAACCTAGACAGAAGCTTAAATTTCTTCCCAGGTTCATTGAAGTCTCTGCATTTACTCCATCTGCCTTATAGGGGAAATCAAGAACAAATTACTGACATTCCTTTCTCCAGATACCTCAGTGTGTTGCTGCTTTTCAGTTTGTTGAGCATCCAAATTCTTATTGATGGGCTTAGTAAACATTTAATTAGATGTACTGAAGGGTCACTGATTATTCTGTCTAAGGATTACCCCATTATGCTTCCAAAGGTTTTTCTCTTATTAAGAGAGTGAACATTAGATGTTTTGATTCATCCTCATTAACTCCATTTTCTCATTCTCAGTAAATTATAACCATACAAGGTCAGTATTTTCTTTGCCTTGCCAAGAAATAAACTGACAAAGAATATTTTTTTTCTCTCGTTGGTAACAGAAAAGCAGAGATTTTGCTAAATACTATAATAAATAAATGATGCAACCACATACATAAAGAGTTTCATATAACTGATATATAAAATAATAAATTCAAGGTGTTTACTCAAAAGTACAACCACACGTTTTACAAAATCCTTCTTAGAGACAACCTCAACCTGCCATTACACAGTCACTGTCTAAATACAGTTTTGGAAACACTTTTTAGACTTTCCAGTTCATACTCAGTGAGCACTGAGAACTGGTTTGAGATGTCCTGCCTAATTCTTTCATGATTCTGCCATGTGAAGTGAAATGTTTTATCAGTGAGAGACACCTTGGCACAGTATTCTGTAATGTTCTGATATCAAAATGTAGGTATCAAATACACTGGGAAAACAGACTGGACTGAGAAAGAGGTTGGTTCTAGAATATCAATTACCAAACCAGGAGCAAACAAGTGTGAAATAGTTGTAGATGTGCAAGATTTCAGAATTAGGAAAGGGGGAATGTCAGACAATAATGCTAAAAGCTGTTCATTAGACAGTCCAACCTAATCCAGTCATTCTCAAAGATTTAGGGGATCCAAGAAGAGGATCAAGTTGGCTTCACAGAAGGTGAACTTCATCCCTCTAGTTTTGCTGGATTGCCAGAAAGCAGGTAGGTGACGGCGCTGAAGCAGAGAATGAAAGAAGTAGAGGAAGCAAGGCATAGAACACATCGTCTCAAGTGCATTTGCACTTCACATACAGGACAACCTGTATGAAGGGGATCAGGCCCAGTCAACATGGGTTTATTAAAAGCAGGTCCTGCCTGACAAACCTGATCTCCTTCTATGACAGGATGACCTGACTATTGGACGAGGGAAGGGATGTGGATATTGTTTACCTGGGCTTTCGATAAGCCTTTGACACTGTTCCCCATGGAATTCTCCTTGACAAGCTGGCTGCTCATGGCCTGGACGAGCACACGACCTGCTGGATAAAACACTGGGTGAACAGCCAGACCCAAAGAGCGGTGGTTAATGGAGTTAAATCCAGCTGGGGGCCTGTCACAAGTGGTGGGTCTGCCTCAGGGTTTGGTGTTGGGACCATCTCTGTTTAACATCTTTATTGATGATTTCAATAAGGTCACAGTGTATCATTAGTGAGTTTGCAGATCACACCAAGTAAGGTGGGAGTGTTCATCTGCAAGAGGGCAGGGAGGCTCTTGAGAGACTTGGATAGACTGGAGCAATGGGCCAATGTTAATGGCAGGAGCTTCAACAAGGCCAAGTGCCAGGTCCTGCCCTTGGGCCACAACAACCCCCTACAACACTAGAGGCTTGGGGAGGTGTGGCTGGAGAGCCGTCTGGCAGAGAGAGACCTGGGGGTTCTAACTGACAGGAAGATGAATATGAGCCAGCAGTGTGCCCAGGTGGCCAAGAAGGCCAATGGCATCCTGGGTTGTATTAGAAACAGTATGGCCAGCAGGAACAGGGAGGTTGTCGTCCCCCTGTATTTGGCACTGGTGAGGCCGCAGAAAGGGTGGTCAAGCACTGGAGTGGGCTTCCCAGGAAGGTGATTGAGTCGCCATCCCTGGATGTGTTTAAAGATCATTTGCATGAGGTGTTGAGAGATCTGGTTTAGGGGTGAACTTGTAAGGTAGGGTAGGTGGTTGTAGTCGATGGTCCCACGGGTCTTTTCCAAGCAGAGTGATTCTGTGATTCTGTAAATGATGAGTAAATTAATGGGTTATGATTAGATGGGTATATTAACTGCCCAACAGCAATTTGCAACTTTGTAATAAACAATATATATCAATACTAGTAAAACCTAACAAATATTAGTAATCTCCTTATTAAAATACTTCATAGTGTTCTTCTAACACACTAAAGGTAAAGTAACTTCACTGACTTCAGCAAAAGTGCTCTAGAATTTCTCTGAATAAGATTTCTCAAAGTGAAGTGACATTCTACCACATGTGTGATGTTGACCATTTCATAGTGTATCATAAATATGGATGATACTGTAAAATTACAAGAGTTTGGTTTCGATTTTTTTTCCTTGCAGTGCAGAATTTACATGCAAAGAACTACAAGAAAAAAACCTAACTTGATCTTTTAATAAGATAATACGTAAAGCTAACACACCAAATAAAATCAGTAGCAATTAACCCCAACTATTAAAGGCCTGTTGGTAAGTGTTAGGGCAACTAATTCCACAAAAAAAATAGTATATGTCTGTGCATTCACTCCCAAATCTTTGTGCTGTTAGGGTAAATACGAAGTTCCCATTAAACTCTAAGGAAAGCATTATGGCAATCAATCAGGTTTCTTTCAGATAGCCTACGAGTTTTATGTTTAAAAAACCCCAATATTCTTCCTCTCCCTTCTATTTTTCCCCTTGTGATGCTCCCCTTTTTGTCCTACTACCTTTACATACTCTTACTCCTTTTTGCCCTTGCGTCTGTCTCTACTCTCCATCTGTTTTTGCTGAACAGGTTGCAGAGCAAGTTATATAATAACTTTCAAATCCTCCTGCTGAAATTGGCTGCAACCAGCCTGCTGGTCCTACAGTTGCTGAGTCAACCTGCTCTCCTAGATGTAGTCCTTCCAGTGTACAAGACTCACAGAGGCAGTGCTGGTTCAGCAAAGTCAATAGAAATAAAGGTGAGAGCAGGCAGCTGAAAAATAAGCTAAGAAATCACTTCAAATGAAAGTTTTGGCTGTTTGCTTTCTGTAGGTTTCAAAGTATGAGTGTTTTGAAGTAGTTTCGTAACTTAGGTTCAACTGGTTGAAGAAGGATGTTCTATTACTTTCTCCTTTTATATTGGACAAGCTACTCAGAAGATGTTCATAAACGTGTGTCTTGGTGACTACAGAAACTGAAGTGAATTAATGTATCATTTGTCTTCTAGATTTCATCATGCCAAGGCGAGAATCTAAGTTCATTGAAGTCTCTAAAGCTGTTCCCAATAACAGAGGATTGGCACCTAAAGGCATAGTTAGAATTGCTGTTTTTCTCCTAAACTTTCTACACCGATATATTCTATACCAAACAAAGTGCCAACATCTTCCAGTGTATTTTTCTCTTCAGTTATCACTTTCCTTTCATCTCTCAATCTTTCTCTCATCTTTATCTTTAGCTCTTTGGTTTGATTAACCCCTATTTCTGGTATTACAGCCATTACTTTGAAGAAATACTACTGGTTACTCATGACATCTTAAATGCTGTGTATTTGCTCCAGATTTTCATAACTCCTTAAGCGAAAGACCTTTTCACTACTGTCTATGTGTATATATGTGCCTAGAAGTATTTATGCAGGTACATGTGCAGCATCTGTCACAGACCCTCAGGTACTCAGGGCTGTAGGTACACAGTAAAATCAAAACCAGAGGCTATTACCAATTACAGAAGCCACAACTGTATCATTCACTCTGATCTCTCACACTATTTAATTAATATTGTCTTATCAAAATCAGCCAGTACTTTTCATCTCTCTGGAGCAGTGCCAGCACTACCCAGCAGTGCGACCAGGGCTACTGCAAAATGCACACTGTCTCTTTGCTCTGATATACCGTGCACAGATGCCATCTTCTTTTAACCTCTCTCAATGCAAATTAGATGGGGTTGACAGCAGAGCACAAACCAAGTTTTGTACCATTTTTCTGCAGAAGGTGATTTCACTAGCACAAATTTCACATGTTGTTTTTCTTTGTTTCCCCATTCTGGAGTTCCGGTACTTCCAGTCCTTCAGAAAATGACATTATTTCTCACTCTAACAAGAAAACACCTAAGATTTTGGGTTTGTTTTTTTTTTTTGTTTTGGCTTTTTTGTGTCTTTGTTCAGTCTGTAAACTGGTATTTATCCGTGCTCCGTCTCACATGGCCACAGCAGATTTGCCTACAGTGTTTACTGACAAACGGATTAAAGAGTTCATCCCATACAGTAAACAGAAGTGCTTTTACCTCATTGGAGACAGTCTAGATCCACACAATCCCAAAGATCCTAAAGCATTTTATTCTTCACTCCACTTTCTGGTCACAGTTGGTCCTAGAGTGTCACTTGCAAGATTTTGCTTCATTAAATAGGAAATACGAAATAGGAAGTTTCATATGTGGCAATTTTTGAATTCTGATACTGCTTTCACTGCCCTTACCTTAAAATCAAGGACCTAATTCTTCTGCCTCAATTTCATCTTGCTTGATGACAATGTTCGTGTAGTGACCGAGTCACTAGAGATTGTGAAACACCTAGAACCTGGAAACTGTTCTGAATGGCTAAAAAACTGTATAAAAGCCAGCTGTTGTCAGCAGTGTCATTAAGGTGTTTGAAGAAACCGTGTGTGAGAATTGAAGCAAAAATAAAGCTGTTGGATAATCTGCGAATGACACTGCTCAAAATCTGTTCAAATATTCAAGACTTCAGGCTTTTTTTCGTTTGACACAAGGAAGTTGAAAGAATCTTTAATCCCTTGCAAGATAATATTTTAAAATAAAGAGAAAAATGCTTTAAGACTATAGTCGCCATAAAGCTGCAATATCTGATCATTTAAGTCTGAGTTTGTTACAGTGACCCCAGCACGAGAATGTTTCACAGCATAATTCGTTTCCATTTTTAAATTTAGAAGAGATCGCACTGGAAACCCTTCTCCCTTGCACTGAAAACCATGGAGGTACAAATCCAGGGATGCCTCCCAAGCCGCAGAAGCTGTAAATCAGTGCACAAGCAGCATGTGGAAGAACGTACCTCTGTCAAACTGCTTTCACAAAAAAATGGCTCCATCTGCTTGCTATGTTGTAATAAATAAAGTGCGCAGCATTGGAACAAAACGCTTGTTAAAACCATTAAGAACTTATTATGCAACAAGATTTTGTATGCCCAAGTCTTTCTATGTTATTTTGGCATGAGAGTTACAAATCACTGTTTCTAGTTTTCTTTTGCATGTGCAGTCTGAGGTAACATGACTTCCCATTTCATTCTCAGTTTAGAAAGTTCAATAAGTTATCAGTGATCTACAGTAAAGAAGAATCAAGCTAAATATTCAACACGGAATCTACAGTCGACTTTGTGCCTCACTTTGTCATTTTGAATAAGACTTTCCAAATCAGCATTTCTGCTAATTCCTTTCAATATTTTTAGAAGAAGATTGCTGTTAAATTAATGAAAGAGGAGCTGAAAGATGCGCTGCTTCACTTGCAAGCGTAGACCTGTCTTTAACAAAGAGACTCAAACAGTTCGGTGCTCACTGGATGCTAGAAGCATGGGGAGGATGAAAGTTTTGTTTCACGAAATCGGAATTAAACCTGAAAGTTACTGCGTTCCCTGCGCCAAAACACACGTATGTTTAAAAAAAATCACCTCACTTCAAACAGCCAAAGATTCTTCATTCTAATGGGGTGTAAAATAGTAAAAAAAAAAAAATTTAAACTAAATTTAAAACAAACTTGAAAAATCCTACACCAACTATTTCAGCAGTGTCTTCATTCTTTCTTGGACATGAAATTCTAGAACAAAAAAGACCTTTGCTTTGTGAAGGATTTCCCACGCTACGGAGGCAAGTAGCAAACAACGGCGTAACTTTAACACGTTTGTAGTTTGGGGCGTTCCTCTTAAAACGTAGCAGTCATTCCACACTCTGCACCCAGGTATTTGCACTGCTTGTACAAGTCAACCACACAGAAAATATCAACATAAAATCCTTCCTCTCATTTGTAAATATAGCTACTGGTGAAGATCAGGTGTGCAGTATCAGAATCTTCTTGCCTTCCACAGCAAGTTATTTACAACTCTTGCAGGTTACTTCATCTAACTCTTACAGCCAGTGGGTAGTTTTTAGGTCAACAGTAATTTCTACTCAGTATTTTAACTCTGGTGACATAACATTGGATACTGCTATTACAAAGAGGGATTTACACAGTAGAAAAAAAGGCCTATGTAAAGCAGTAACTTGCCGAGGCACCACTGCAGCACGAGTAGAATTGTGTCATGTTTAAGTTTTGAGCTTGTGGAGTGTCACACCTCTCATGAACAGGAGCGTGTTTGTGTTTCTGCATTCACAGAGGTCTGTACATTCTCTCGTTCAGAGAGAAACCATTCCAGGGTAAAAATGGTTATGCTTTAACCACCCAGATACAGCTGCTGAGAGCTTTTCCTTTCCCCCTGATGTCTCATTATTCACCTTACTGCAGATCTGTGGGTGTAACAGCCATGAAACGATCCTGATGTCCTATTGTCTACTGTTACTGAAATGAAACAGGACTTCACTTTACTTCCTGACCACTGTGGGTCTGAAAGCTGGTGCTGTGAACA
Source organism: Phoeniculus purpureus (assembly GCA_028565055.1). Classification (NCBI taxonomy): domain Eukaryota; kingdom Metazoa; phylum Chordata; class Aves; order Bucerotiformes; family Phoeniculidae; genus Phoeniculus; species Phoeniculus purpureus. Next base: position 9,834 of record JAOXOE010027141.1, read on the forward strand.
GCACCACATTTTTTTCCCCTCATGCATGTGAAATTCCAATGGTCCTGAGTCCTGTATTGTAGAAATTAAAAACGAGGTCTTAAAAATTAGTGAGGGTGGTAGGTGTGAAAACAACCACTCCTCCTTTCAAACGGGTTCAAAAACTACCTTCTAAATTGAGCAGTGGACTAGAGCCTGGAATTATTTTGTCTGTTCTGAAGGCTACTGAATATCTGACATTGCTCTCTCAAAGTCTTTGCTTTTAACTCCTAGAGTTTACAGGCTTTATAAAGAAAGGAAATGCAATGGATTAATATCTTTTTCCCTCTATCTGCTGTCTTCTATATTGCCTCTGACCTCTGGGTAAATTGGATTTTATTATGTGTTGCGAATCTATTACATCTTCATATGGAATCCTACAGCGCATCTTATTTTGAAATCAGATGTTTAAATAAAAAACTCTTTACCCTTCAAAAAGACAAAGCAAGCATCTCTAATTAAATTCAAACTCATGATGTAAGTCCGTGTTTTTAACAGTAAAAGGGAGAAAAAGAAATTGCTGATATTTTAAACACTAAACCCGGTCTCAGATGTCACCCAAAATGCCTTTCTGCCATTAATACAGAATTCAAGGAAAGGATTTGTTTGAATGAAGACTACAGAATTCATCACTAAAGCCTTTTCCAGAAGAGAAGGCTGCCAGTACGGTGACAGCCTGAATACATTTTACTGTGATGTTCGTAAATGACGAAGGATATTTCAAATTAGTCTAGAGGTAATGGGCTAGGACTGTGCAACTGTGTTTACAGCAGCCCTGCATCAGGTCCTGCTCTCCTACACTCCGAAAGAACCCGTAACGAAGCACTCGGGTTTGCTTTACAAACACCACACACACACACACACACAAAAAGCCAGGAAATGACAGCGTGAGGCACCACGTACTTTGTTCCAAGAAACACAAACTTAAACCACACACAAGTTACTGCAAAATCTGCTAAACACAAATCCAAGCATGGGCTGTTCTCCTCAAAAAAATAATCTGCTCTACATGATAACTGATGCTTTGCTTCATGGATTTTCAGCGTGTCGCAGATTTTCTGTCCTCCTCTGGTGCATTTTTGTTTCTGAAGGTTAATTTACAATTACGCACTGGGGTAACGTATGCGTAAGGACCAGAAGAGGTAGAAGTTTACGAGACAACAGCAGTGTAAATGCTGAATGTAAGCAATAGGCATGTTAGCTAAGGCTGATAGTCAGGAAAAACTGTATCTAAAATAGCAGAACAGACTCCCTGTTTATGAAAAAACTGCAAACAACTCTCCCCGGTGGACACAGACAATTTTATCTGTAAGTTCTTTTAGTATTGTTTGCATGCATAATTTTAGCTATTAAATTAATGATAAATTGCTTACACGTTGTGCCTTGTCTGCATAAAATACCCTTATTTACAAAAGATAGCAGATGCACGCAACACCTTCAAAATGTCTGTCAATAACGAGAAGGCAAAGAGTCAATGACAAACTTCAGCCAGAGGCAAAGTTATAGTAATTCCTAGGAAGAAAAAATATATCAACAAGCCCCACAGCCCTGCGCAAAGACATCAAAGAATCGCTGTAAAAACTTCATGTTGACAGACTGAAGCTGTTTAGAGAAATAGCAAGGCTTTCCCCACACATTTCGTTGAATCTATTATCAAAGTTTCCATAATTCCAGTCTCCGAAACCATTACAAACACTAAGAATTATACTGAATCTCCATAAGGAAAATAATTCCCTCCTTCTCTCCTTGTGTTAAGGCACTTACTACAAATACAAATAACTAAACATGGCTAGTTCACAAGAGGTATTTTGTTATGTTAGTTTGCTGTGGTAATTCCCAGATTTGTTGTGCTGAGGACACAGATGAGTCTTTCACTGCAGATAGGAGAATGACAATTGGGAAGAACAGTATGAGCAGTAAAGAGACTGTCAGAGCCAAGTTAAGGAAAGACAAAACAGCTTGTAAAAGGAGCAATGTTTTGTAGTAATAGTGAACACCTTCCAACAAGTTCTATTTCACACAGATCACCTGAGGTCACAGCTGTAAGAGATGAAGGCAGAGTCATCCAGAGGCAGGACCAGCCCAGGGAGAATCTCGTATTTGGTAGGTTCATTCATGCTGTAATTAGCTAGCTTTAAGCTGTCTTATTTATGTTCACAGTCACACATGTCCAGCGCCTGAAAGAAAACCGGTAAATTTTAGTGTAACTATTGCTGATCACAACGTCGTAAGTGAATGGCCTCAGAGTCCACAATCAGGCCAAGATCTACGTCACTGACTGACCAATAGGAAAAATACCTGTAACCTTATACAATGGTACTAATATCCTCAACAGCATGAGGATCCCAAATTCCGACACTAAAATGAACCTCCTATGTGTTCTACAAGCAGCTGCAGTGACATCACACCCCCAGGTTTGGAGCCCGTGTTGTTTTGGGTAGAGAGATGGATGTTTTCTATGTACATGTAGCTATATGTACACATATATTATGTATAAATGTAAACAGGGTGAAGTGACTTAGCTTTGTAAACAATAGTCTTGAACTTCTGAACTCAAGCTTAGCTCTAGAAGAAAATTGTCTTCTAGCAAGGAAAATGTTATGTCACTGCTGATGAGCTGAGTTCAGAGTGTAGGCACAACCTGCTTTACTGATGTCAGTACACCCAGCTGCTCAGTATTGCTCATCTTTTTAAATCAAAAGGCAGTGATGCTCAAAGGTGTGTTGAAAGTTAAGCAGTGAGACAGTATTTCTCATTGGGAAAACTCAAAGTCACACCAGCAGATAGCAGTGAGCACTCTGTTTACCTCCTGTAAAACCAGTGGGACAAACTTCTAACCCCATGTCTGGGAAATTCTTCTAACAAGAGAGGGCACTGTGGACCCTCTCTGCTTTAAATACTGCTCAAATTACTCTAATTTCTTCAAAAGGTTTATCTTCTAGTCATAAAAGTTAAGCAAAAAACACTCAAATATTCAAATATCTCTGCCTTTCCCCCATAGCTCGCTAAGGATGCAGCCCTGTATCTTGCAGAATAGAAGACTTTTGTTGACCTAGAAGCTGGACTGTTCAAGTAGTCTAGTATCCACTTAATTTGGGGAGCAATGTGACCTTCCTTGGGAATTTTGAAGTGAATAGTATATGAGAAAACGCCAGGGGGTAAGTCAGGGTAGCACCAGTGCTGAGGAGCTCCACTCATTGCAGCAGTGAGCCACTGAGCTATAATTTAAAGGGTCAAAAGCCTTCTGTTATTTTCTTATGGGGCTTTTCTCTTTTGATGACTGTGCTAACAGACCCTGTTCTATTTATTCATTGAAATTTATGTTTATATTCCATGGGAGATGCTAGTCTATCTGCCAGCCTGTGTCAGCAGAATTATAAACCTGTCAGTGACAGTATTTTAGTAGTAACCTACACCGGCTGTAAAAAACAAATGCAAATGTTCAGACAATTACTTATGTGCAATGAAAACTGCACTTTCCAACAAATAAGGCTGTCAAATAAAATACTGACACTACTCATCTCTAAAACAATGAATTTATATCATCCACGTTGAATCGCGTTAAGTTTCTTTGCAAGGCTTTATTTCATCTTCTACCTGAAGCAAACTGCAGGCAATTTCAGATATGTCTGGAACGTGGTTAAGAATGCAAGTGGCAAACAGCATTCCTGAGGCCTTTTGCAAGGCTGTGCTGAAATTAAATACAGTTGGCTGCATTTAGCCATACAGAAGGCGCCTCCCAAGCCCACAGGTGTTAACACACCGGAGTCTGCCACATTGATATGAAGGCAGGTATCTCCATACTTGACTATACACAAGAATGTTCTGTTGTGCTGAAGCAGCACATCTTCTGTAAAGCACCAATATCCTTGCCTTTTCACCTTCGCCTGTGGAGTTACTCACCTCAAGTAAGTAGGCAGAAGGGGCAGCAAAAGGGAACCACAGGTTCCTCACACAGCCACAGCAGAGAAAATTATTTCAGGATCTTGGTTTTAGCCTTGCATTTACAGCAGGAGATGTACAGAAATGTGTGACCTAATGCAACCAGTATGCAGCACACTTGCTTGGACATTACGTTTACCAGCGTGGTCTGCGCTGCACATCGCTCATGCCATTGTCAGATAACGAGTAGAAGATACTGCAAGAGGTCGCCTGGTGTATTTTCTTGCCCCAAGGTTTTACGGAAGTGTGCTTCTTGTCAGTCTATTGTGTGTGTGTACACACAGTCACCAATTAGTGTCCAAGTCTTTAAAGTCGTTATAAAATTAATCACAGCGTATTAAAGCTATAAACCCGTGCTTGTAATATGTGCTCATTTGAAAGATAAGCTGAATTAGCATAGCCACAGCAAATTAGCTCTGTTTCAGGAGTTAAACAGATCCCATCCTTCAGTCTCTGGATGTATGAGGATTATGAAGGATTTGATTCATAATAGCCATAGTAATTATATTTATGCACTCAGGGCATTATTTCATATGAGTTCCAGTTTGCACTTAAGAACCATATGAAAATGCTTTGATGGATAAAGCCATGTCTCTTTTGTCTGCTAAACATTATAAGGACAATACAAAGGTTATATTTGGGTTAAAAAATTAAGATTGATGTTAAATCCGTGTTTGGTTTTTCTTTACACTGGTGTGACATTAAAAATGAAGATTTAACATCTTTTCCTCCTCTTACAACAGATGAATGTTATAACTGAAAACAACAAGAAAGGTTGTTCAACTTGAAGTTTCTTGTCAACTTTCCCCACTCATCCCTTAAAGCAAAGAATTTTCAAATCCTTTTACTTGATACTTCCTATAGAGAGTGTTACTGAGGAGCCTGATACTTCCTAGACTCAAGCTTTTATTTATAAAACTTTAAAAAGCCGTGGTCCCTAAAAGTGAAACTTTTTCCTTACAAACAGCCTTTGCAATGAAGGTTATTTGATCTGTCAACTGGAAGCATCAGAAACACACGATTTTCATTTTAACCATGACTAAATCATCAAGTTTTTCCAGCAGAACTTTGGATGGTGGTATCCTTCATCTCACTAATGGTGCAAAGCACTCAAAACTAATAAAAGCAACAGAAAAACGTGAGTAGAGGCTAGAGGAGGGCCTCAGTCTCCCCAGTTTACCTAAAAACAGATGAACCTATAATTATTCTTAAATCATGCTCTTGGATCTTTTTTATCCCAGTATTCATGAGAGTTTCTCTGTAGATTCAGGCATCGCCATGTGAGCGAGAGAATAGCAGAAGAACGCGAGAAGGAGAATGAATTTCATTCACCCTCAAAAAATGAGGAAACTGCTCTATAAAGTTTCCCTCATTCTTAGGTTTAGGTATTTATACTTCAGAGGACGAAGTTCTGGTACCCCTACACAGCTGCAGACAGATTTTTGAAAGAAATGGGCATGCTGAGAGGCAAAGTCTTTTCAGATTCTGGTCTTAAGTGTCACAATGGGAACTGGGCAGGTAACCTGGTCCCGATGTACGTGCCCTAACTGGAGCCAAGATCTTTTTACATTCTACCTCGATGTACAAATCCTTGAAGATATGGCTTTGGGCCCTTCAGGGTTTATTTTTGTTTCACAGATCCATTTAAGAAGTTCTGGGCACCTGCAGTTCACACTGAAGTTCATATGACCACGGGGTGCCCAGCATGTGTAAACGACAGGTCTGTGCCCATTCCTGGATATCCTGGTTGTTCATTATTGGGAATTTCTTCAGACTAATTTCCATTCCCTGTGGCCCCTTTACCAGTGAAACACTAGCCAAATTAATTCAGCGTGCTCATTATAAAAGTGTTCAAACTTACACAATATGCTCCAGAAAAGCTTTTGACAAGACAGCCAGCCAAGGGACCGAAAGGTGATAGTCTTTTGCCATTTCTGAGTGATGTGGCTGCCGAAACTCACGGACTTGGGAGGTTTTGACCTTGGACAGACGGTGATCTGTCTTCATGATAACGGACTGTCACACGCACACGCCTCAATTTCACAGAGGAAGCATTGGAACAGTAAAACAAGAGAACCTTGGACAACTTGAAAGAGAAAAAAATGCGGAAAGCTTTCAGGGCCTCACCAACAGCTAAAATTAACTTTGAATCACCCATGTGGATATATTCTGATGCAAATAAATTTGCCACAAGCCTTAGCAATTCCTATCTTCCATGGCCACCACAACTGCAAATGAAAGTTTCTCTCTCTTGCCAGAGCTAAAAAGCTACTAAGTCTTCATTAGCACAGAACCACATCTTGTCTGCAAGGACAAAAGAAGCTGCCATGCCAAATGCAGTCTGAAAGGACCAGGAAGCACTGAGCGTAACAAAACACACACTTTTTAAGGAGTGCAGTATCCTTTAATGCCACCATTCTATGTGGAGCAAATCTGTCCATTTTTCCATCGCCCTCACAGAGAATGTAAATGGCCATTAAGAACCAGGGCTAAGGGAAGCACGATGTTTTAATTGCCTTGCCTTGGGAATGATGCAGAAGCTGCTCGCCACAATGCATACGCTGACAGCTCAAACAGAGATTTATCTATGGAGTTTGAAACGGCTTCAGAAAGAACACACACAAACCTGACAGCAAGTACTGACTGAAGAGCCAGTATTAGCTTATTAAACAATATAAATGAAGGAAGGATGCATTCAGAGCTGATTTGCTAGGTCCATCTGGGATGCTTTTCAGTTGACAGCAGTAGCGTGTTATTGAGTGACAGAATTCAGGAGGAAGATGAAGGAACGCAAGGAGAATCATTATTTCTCTGAGCAGAGAATAGATGTATTTATTGCCAGGCTCTTTGATTATTCTAGAATTTTGAGAGTAAGCAACAAGCTCCATGTTGGAAATTCAGTTATTTTTAGTCTGAGGAGATGCAAATCTGATCATTTACTGTCCTGCTACAAGCAGAGATCTTAATAATGGAGTTAGAGCAAGGATGGCAAAGACTTTCAAAACTGTATGCAGAGTACCTAACACACTAAGGGATCACTGCTTGGACCCTAAGCACTTAAAATAAATCAATGCTAACTACCTGGTTTCTGTTTTACAGTTTTGAAATGTGGTGGGTATTGCTATCCACACTACAGAGTGTAAAACGGTTCTATGCAGCTATATAAAAACACACTTAAGGGAAGAAAGAAACGTTTTCCCACTCTCTAATTAGCTCTGTAATTCTCCAACATATAAACAGCACACAGGAAAAACTGAAATGAATCATACACAATTAAAACAATGGGCTTCACGCTCCAAGTTAAAACGAGTTGTTATATTCACACCTTGGTGTAGGCAAGCTTCAATACTTTGTGGCAACTCATTCTAAAAGACATTCCTATTGAAATAGTTTGCATTAAACACTCTAATTTGAATTCAATACAAAGTAGAAGTGATGTAACCCTCAAGACTCACAGAATCACAGAACATTAGGGATTGAAAGGGACCTCGAAAGATCATCTAGTCCAATCATCCCACCACAGCAGGATCACCTAGATAAAGTCACACAGGAACATATCCAGGTAGGTTTTAAACGTCTCCAGAGAAGGAGACTCCACAACCCACCTGGGCAGCCCATTTCAGTGCTGTCACCCTCACTGTGAAGAAGGGGCTTGATATCAGGACAGCCCCCAGAAGTACAGACAGAGGGAAAGAAGGTGTTCAGTATCTCTGCTTTCTCTGTATCCTCTGTCTTCAGGGCACCCACCCCATTCAACTCACAGTGAGAAAGCAAGAGGAAATTGTTTTATAGATTGTTGTTTGTGTTTTTTTAATAGATTCATTATTTCAAACCAATCTCATGATATTAACACATTAGAACTGTGCAATGCTACTATTAAGTGCTTCTTTTAGATCAAAACATATTAATAGGAAGATATGACCAAGCTACTAATAAAATCAAGGACAAAGCTTGCTTTTAATGACTTGTATCCTAAATGAAATTTAAAATCTATTGATTTGGGGGGAAAAATTGTCTGCCATTCTTTTATTTGTCACCCATTTGATGTCAGCTTTCTTTCCTTTAATTTTAGGAAAAGTATGCGCCAATACTGCAAACACACAGACTTCTGACAACATCACGGCTAGGCACATCAACAAAGCCAAATATCTTAAACTCAAATATTCTAAAGTTAGGAGGAATTATTCCTGTTTTATCAAGAGATAACTGAGTAACAGAAGTGAAGCTGTAGTGAGAACACAGCTAGAGGAAAACTCCCTTTTGTGAGGTGGTGGGAGCAGGCACAGGAACCCTGAGTATCGCAGGCATGGGCTCCAAAACACTGCACATGCAGCCTGTACAAAGGAACTGAATTATTTACTTGACATTAGAAAGCAAAGTGAGAATAGCATTTAGATTCTGCAAGTCCCCTGGCTACATCTTAATCACAGATCATTCTCCCCTTGATAAATGCTGATGGCTTCCATGGAAGTGGTTACAGCATATAACTCGTTATTATGAAAGCTAAAAATGTGTAAGTATCCCAAGCCCATCTCTACTAACAGTTTTGTTTATACACCACCCACTCTTGACTAAATACAACTAATTACCTTAGTGAGTAACAGCACTGGGTGTTCATTTATACTCCAGTCAAATACACCTCCGTGATCTGCTGCATGGAACATCTCCCTTCCTACTTGATCCACCTCCGCAAATTAAGAAGGACATTCTGCAACTACTCATTTCTCAAAGAGAGTGGCTGTGATTTCCACCACATTTCCAAAGCAAGCAAGTGGAATGTTGTTGATATGATCAAAGAAAATTAATTATAGATTAGGCAGTTTGAAGCCCAGCTACTACCATCCTTGTCTTCAGAGATGCCCACTGTCTTTATTAGTTTTCTATTTACAACTTTTAAAAGATGTCACAGAATCACTTTAGTCAGAAAAGACCCCTGGGATCACCAACTCCAACCATCTACCCTACCTTATAAGTTCATCCCTAAACCACATCCCTCAACACCTCATCCAAACACTCTTTAAACACATCCAGGGATGGCAACTCAACCACCTAGAATCATAGAATCATAAGGGATTGGAAGGGAACTCGAAAGATCATCTAGTCCAATCCCCCTGTCAGAGCAGGACCACCCAGACCAAGTCACACAGGAACACATCCATATTGTTTTCTACAAGTTATAAGCACCTACAACACAGGCTTTATACAATCATAGAATCAGTCAGGGCTGGAAGGGACCACAGGATCATCCAGTTCTAACCCTCCCTGGGAAGCCCGTTCCAGTAACTGACCATCCTTTCTGTGAAAAATTTTTTTCCTAACATCAAGCCTAAACCGACCCTGTTGTAGCTTGAACCCATTCCCTCTTGTTCTGTCACTAATTGCTTGTGAGAAGAGGACAGCACCAACCTCTCCACAACGTCCTTTCAGGTAGCTGTAGAGAGTGATGAGGTCTCCTCTCAGCCTCCTCTTCTTCAAA
>JAOXOE010027142.1:0-19265 GCA_028565055.1 Phoeniculus purpureus
TTCCTGTGCAACTTGGTCTAGGTGATCCTGCTGTGGCAGGGGGATTGGACTAGATGATCTTTTGAGGTCCCTTCCAAACACTAATGATTCTACAATTCTATGATTCTACGATCTCCTTAATTCTGGGGTAGTGCATTGTTTTGCTTTGTTTCACTTTTGTTTTGTCAGGCGGATTATTTTTTCACCTCTGATGGCTAAATGAACATTCTATTACTTACCTACCCACCAACGGAACTCCGAGAGGCACATTCTAGTACTTTCAGCATTTTCCCAGTTCAAAGAATATGTGTTCAAACTGATTCTAAGTCAGAATATACCAGAGAAGTGGCTTCAAAATTGAACACCTGCAAGTCAGATGACTAATAGACAAGTGCTGGCCCTCTGGGTGCTAGTTGTGATACAGCTGCTGCAAGTAGTGGTTAGAGGAAATAACAGTTTTGCAATGGCATCATCAAAACTTGAAAGCATGTCTTAGTCCTCTTCAGGCTGCTAAATGCATCTCACCTAAAGTCAGGCATCAATAGACAGAATTAGTCTTCAACAGTCAGTGGGAAAACCAGACATTTCATCTGACCTGTTTTATAAGTGTACCTTGAGATAAGATGATTCATGACCTACACATCATAACTGTATTTTTCCAATGGTTTTAAAAAGGCTAGACAACTTAAAAAAAGACTTGCTGGATATTCCTATACCTGTTCAGTTAAATATGACTTCCAGAATCTAAAAGACGACATGTTCCAGTGAAGACATCCTAGTAACCAGATAACGTGCTTCCCATAACTTATTCTTGATTTACTTAATAGTTCTGCAGTATGAGCCATATGGTCAAGTAATAACTTTTAAAACAAAGCCAGTAATTAGATTTCATGTGAAATAAAAAAGAAAGTAGGAAGGAGCACCTTTCAGCATCATGTGAGTGATTGCAAAGGGTGACGTTACACTATAAACCACTCATATTGTTGAGAAAAGAAAGTTAGGACTATAACAACTTCTGAAAAGCACATGGCAGTGCAGCTGACAGATGGCTAATGCTATTAGCAAGAGGAATAGCAATGCACAACTACATGGATTACTACCTCTGCTGTTCACAATGCCAGTAGGATGTTAATGTCTCAGATAGACTTGTCCTCTCTGACCCTTATGCAACATTCATATCTATCACTCACCTTGAATTTTTTGCTTCTGTTACTCTCTGACCTCTCTCTGTGTTTGCACTCAGGCTGCCTCCTATGCCACATTTTCCGGCTCTCTGTGAATTGAATAATCCTGCTCATTACCTGTAAATGAAGTTGTCTAGAAAGATTCCTGAATCCAGAATCTAATAATTATTACGTGGGTTCATAAGATACATTAGCAGCAAACATCTACAGCAATAGTTTGGCTAAATTTTATCATCGTTTTTAAGGCTTTTAGCCTGAACACTTCACAGAACATTTCACATGGCAGGGGTTGTAAGGAACATCTATTGATCATTTAGTCCAATTGCCCTGATAGAACAGGATCACCTAGGGATGATTGCAGAGGAAACGTAATAAACCTGTTTTTGTGAATATTACTTTTTGTTCTTTTGCTTGAGTTCTAAGCTTATGAGTATTTATTTTATTTTTTCCTTGTATCTGAGATAGGTCATCGCAAACCAAGATAATTTTTTTTAAATGTTAATGCTCAGGACTCTTCTCTTAAACTGCAATCACAAGCATTTCCTTCAGAATTCTTGACTGCTAAGAAATTCTGCAGTGCAATTAGGTGTTTCTTGAGGGAATTAAAAGCTATTTCGTTTGGCTTTGCCTAAGGAATTCAGAAGTTCAACATGAGTTAGTGAGCAACAACCAGGAGAGAAACAGTCAAGTCAGCTACAGTTAGTAGTGCTGGATGTCTTGAATTTCAGGAAAGTGTTATGTGATACCAATACCATGTACCCCTGCTCAGTTTGGATCTTTAATCTTTGTGTCATTTTGGCTGAAACTGCTACTGATGTGCTGAGTGCTTCCTGTGTAATGAGATGAAAGACGTACACAGAAACATTATTTTGCTTTTCTTTTCTACCCCTCTTAGTCCTGCACATAACAAATGCATTACACTGCAAGATGCAACATAAAAAAAAATCACTGTTTTTATTACAGTCAAAGTTACTACTTTAGTATGAATTAATTGTTATTCCTTCAACTTGCCGTACCAAATAAGGTCATGCTTTCTTTTATTAACAAAACACTTCATGTATTTAGTTCCAAAAGGCTAATACTTCACTGTCAGGAACAAATTATTGCTCCTATAACTGTGACTTTTACATATTCTTCAAATATTTGTCAAATGCTATGAGATTTTCATAATCTCTCATCTTAGCTCATTTGCCTGTATCTCAAGGTTAGCTGCAACTAAACTATAAAAACAAAGGAAAAGGGTTTTTTTTTTTCAAAAAACCATTCATTATTTGTTATTTTTGAGTCTTTTTATTGGTTTTTTTAAAGTTCTCACCAACCTGGAGAAAAAGTGTCAACCAGTGTTTTCACAAGTCTGTAACACAGCCCAAGGAGCACAGCCATGAGCAGAAAGCACAGTTTGTTATAGGTTCCTGCATAGCGTAGGGATAAGTTTGCATAACCCGTCACCACAGGGACAAATGAGAACACCTCTGACCAGAAATATCATGACAGAAAACCCAAAGGTAATGACAGCTTCCATAACAAAAGGAGAACACATCCAAATCTACCATAGAAAATACACGTTAGAGTCACAGGCCATATCATTATCCAGGTTAGATCCTAGATCCATTATCTGCAGCAGCCTGTCTTCAAAGAGGGAGGAGAGTCCCATTAAGAGAGACAACACAGCTCAATCTTCCCAGGGGATCGCTGCAAGAAACCTCCCTTTTATACTGTGGAGATGCTTCAACAGCTTCCCCCCTGAAGCAAAACACCTGTCACCATCCTACCCAGATTCTCTCTCAAGGTTGCCTGCTTCTGGGAAAGCAAGCCAGGGGAGTGTTCTTCTCCACACTCCCCCATGAGAATCTAGAGACATTAGCAGGCTCTCACAGGAAAAAGGAATCATTCATGTGTCGACTCAGTTCTCTGCAATTCCACCTGTTAAATAAAAGAACTGCCAAATAAAAACCAAATTCAACCAAACAATATATTAAAACAAAAGAAATTGGATTCATTCTAATCTCTAGCTTTGCTACAATGTGAGACTTTTCATCTGCAACAGAATTTGTGAAATACGGTTTATTTCAAACATTTCTTATTTTATTGTCATATGACAGAAATCTTTTCTTTGATTTGTATGCTATTTTTTTTGCTTACACTAGGACTTGGTTTCTTGATCCATAGTAATATAATGAGATAGAGACCCCCTCAGAAAATCCTGTTCAGATTTCAGCAAAGACCAAATGTACACAACGCTTTGCAAGTTCAGTGTGAGAGGTCTGAAAAGCAAATGCCAAATCAATATAAGTGAAACAACATTTAAGGAAAAATTTGAGTGCACACTCTGTGGTTCTCTTTGTTTTACTTAAAAGCCTAACATAAATGTGAGTCACATTTATATGCAGGTCGATTCCTTGAAGATTTCAAAGGATGTTAGTCTCTCAGATGCAGCCACAAAGCACAGAATTTTAAAACGTTATTGGGAAAGTATTGCTGCCAAAAAGGAAAAAAGACAAAGTTAATAAACTTCAGTATATCTTTATATCTGATTCTGGGTTCTTCCATTCTAGTTTTCTTACACACAAGCATGTCAGACATATTTAGTGGGCTCTCTCCAACAGTTCCATGTCCTTCTTGCAATGGGGATTCCAGAACTGGATGCAGTACTCCAGGAAATGTCTCTCAAGAGCAGAGGAGAAAGATAATCTTCTCAAAAGAAGTGGTGACACTTCTTTAGACACAGCCTAAATATGTTTGACCTTCGGTGCTTCACTCAAACATTGTTGGCTCATGCTGAGCTTCTTATCTGCCAACAGCCTGAAGTCCCTCTCCTCAGGTCTGCTCTCAATCCATTCACTACCCAACGTGCATTTGTGTTTGGGATTACCCTGACCCAGATGTAGAACCTAGCACTTGAACTCACTGAACCTCATGCAGTTTGCACAGGTTCATTTCACAAGCATCTCAAAGACCCTCTGGATGGCATCCCTTCTCTCCAGTGCATCAGTCACACTATACAGCTTGAAATCTTCAACAAACTTGCTGAAGACATGCTCAGTGCCATTGTCCACATCACCAACAAAGATGTTAAACAGCATCTGGACTCAAAACAGATCACTGAACAATCTCATATATTAGTGATCTTCACTTGGACATCAAGATGTTGATCACAACACTTTGAGTGCTCCCATTCAGCCAATTCCTTATCCACTGAACTGTCCATCCTGCAAATCCACGTCTTTCTGTCTTAGACACAAGAATGTCATGTAGAACAATATTGAATGCCTTGCACAGTTACAGGCAGATGGCATTAGTTGCCATCAGTACTATAACCCTACCGTAGAAGGCCAGCATATTTGTCAGGAACCACCCACCCCTAGTGAAGATGTGTTGGCTGTCACCAATCACAGCAAAAGTCATCTTTATTTAGACTACCATGTAAATTAGAACTGATTTTAGGAAGGTTGCTCAAAAGTATCACAAGTTCTAGCCTGCTTCTAGTAAAAATATGTTTCAAATGAATTTTTGAATTACACACTACGTACTAAGAACATATGTAGGAATAAAGCCAGTGGGCAACCAGCTCAGAAAACTGGAAAAATTTCACCACTTGACTTTTCAGTCAAATTGACATTCACAGATTTGCCAATTGACAGACCCCCTTGGAGATTGCACAGCTAGATTCATTTGTGCACGATGGCATCTGGTGTTAATATCTGAGACAAAAACACTTAATTTTGTTCCCGTGCTGCTGTTGTCAGAATTTGCATTTGATGTTTTGATCTAGATGCAAAGGTTCTTTCAGTTTCATGACTGCTTGCTACATAGCAGTAATTCTGTTAAGCAAATTTAACTGCTTCAAACAAATATTTTGAGTGTCTCATAATGATTTCAAATGTTTTTCTAAACAATCACTATTGTTATTTTAAAACATTTCATCTGGCAAAAATTGATTCTGTTTTTAAAAAATGAACTCATCTCTTTTTCTATTGTATCATTTAATAAAATGACAAATAAACAGTGTTTCATCTTTCACATTTTTAACTCTGCCACTGTGTAACTTGTATTTGTATGTGCGTTCAATTCCATTTAATGTAGTTAAAAGGTACAGATTCTAGGTGATGGAGGTGGTTTTCTTACTACTATGTGTTTAATATCTTTAGAATGCATAAACAAAGTCAAGATCACATCACATCAGACTTTTAGGTATAAGGAAGAACACTTTCACATTGTTCCAGTCCTGTTACAGAATCTCACAGAATCGCAGAACATTAGGGAAGGGACGTCGAAACATTATCCAGTCCAATCACCCCACCACAGCAGGATCCCTAGATCAAGTCACAAAGGAACATGACCAGGCTGGTTTTAAACACCTCCAGAGAAGGAGACTCCACAATCCACCTGGGCAGCCCATTTCAGGGCTCTGTCACCCTCACCGTGAAGAAGTTCCTTCTCATATTTATATGGGAGCTCCTATGTTCCAGCTTACACCCATTGATCCTTGTCCTATCATTGGATGCCACTGAACAGAGACTGGCTTCATCCTCCTGACTCCTGCCCTTTCCATATTTAAAAAAACTAATGGTGTTACTCTTATATTTGTTACCTGTTTCCTTCAGGGGGAAGAAACCCCGGACAGTTCTTTACATTGTGGAAACATGGTGTTTCCACATTGCCCTCCCTACAGGGGCCAAGTTCTCCATAAGTTTTCTCCTGTCCACTCCAGTCCGGCTTTTACGACGCTGGCTGAAGAACTTACTTGGTAGACACTCCTGAAGAACACAGAGGTCCAGAAAGCCTGAGTCCTATTTAAAATTGCACTCTTGTTCGACTTCTACTCAGAAAATACAGGGATCAAACTAGTGCATGCAGAGAGGAAAACAGAAAGGCAAAAGCCTTCTTTGAAGCAAAGATGTGCACAAGGCTGAGGCACTTAATGCCTTCTTTGCCTCAGTCTTTAATGACCAGTCCAGTTATCCTTAGGGTAGTCAGATTCCTGAGCTGGAAGACAAGAATCGAGAGCAGGATACACTTCTCATAAACCACGAGGAAACAGCTAATGACCCAGTAGTCTCTTGGGCACTCAAGACTCTGCGTGGCCAGATGTGATTCATCCAAGACTGTTAATGAGGGAGCTGGTGAAGAAGCTTGCCAAGCCACTCTCCATCATTTGTCAGTGTTCCTGGCTAACAGAGTTGGCCCCAGATGACTGGATATTGTTAATGTGATGCCTATCTATAAGAAGAGGAGGAAAGATGAACTGGATAACTACAGGTCTGTCAGCCTGACCTCAGTACTGGGGAAAACTATGGAGAGGTCCGTCCTGAACTTGCTTACACATTGAGTGCAGGGCAGTTAAGGCATCAGGGCCAGTCAACATGGGTTTATGAAGAGCAGGTCTTGTTTGACCAACTTGACCTCCTCTATCACCAGGTGACCTGCCTAATGGATGAGGGGAAGGCTGTAGATACTTTTTATCTGGATTTCAGCAAAGCATTTGACACCATCTTCCATAGCATTCCCTTAGAGAAGGTGTAGAAGCTCAAGGCTTAGACAGGTGGATCCTTCAATGGGCAAAAAACTGGCTGCATGGCCACATCCAGAGAATTGTACTGAATGCAGTTATATTGAGTTGTTAACCATTAACCAGAGGTGTTTCCCAGGGCTTAGTACTGGATCCAGTCTTGTTTAACATCTCTGGGGTTCTACGTGTTTACTTCTCCATCACCAAGCTCCAGGTTAAAAGATGGTTGCCAGTGGCACGCTGAGTTCAGTGCTGCATGCTGTCTCTGAGTGAAGAAGTCCCCCAACAGTAAACCAGGAGATTCGTTGCATGCCTTTTTCTCCTTAGCAAAATATGCTTATTTGCAGAGACTCTGACTGGTTCAAACTTCCAGAGGTGAGTGAAGCTGTCAGTGTGCCGCTGTCCCTGAAGCCGCTTACCAATGTTACCATAGCAACCCCATTCCCCAGGCTAAACCCCAGCCACACTGCAACTACAACAGTTACTTATCCATTTCCACCAGGTTTTTTTGTCACTTTTGTGATCCTTGGTCGTTTCTTGCTGTACAAGATAATATCTGTCATCCTGTTACCCATTCTACCAAAATTAACTCAATTTCAAATTACAAGCATTAGCCCATATGAAAGGTGACATGTGCCATCATTTCTATCACAGATTTCTGTGATTTGGGGCTGATCCATTATTCTGTTGCAGTGAATTTTCATTTTTGAAATAGGTTAGGTGGAGCAAGCTGCTTCTTCCTCACGCTGTTTTTGCAGACACAGAAATGTCAGATTTCCTCACAAATGGAATTACAAACGGCATTAGCAAATTCTTGCATTTTTCAGCAGGCATTTCTATACAGCCTAATCCCTTTCTTTTCCTGAGAGTGTAGAAGACAGATGCCTAAGCAGCAAGTGCCAAAGAGTCCCTACAACATCCAGGAGGAGGTCGTTACTGCCAATGAAAACTGATGGAAAACTGGGAAGAAGCACCTGCTGCCACCACTTTGCTTCCTTCTGTTTTCCTACTTCATTTCATCTTCCAGTTCATATGCTTGTGATAGAAGCAGCAGTGAACTCTCATGTGGCATATCAACAGAGGAGTATGGTTTCAGCATTTCCTACAGTATCAAGCTGGAGATTCAAAATCTCTCTACAGATCCTGAAATGGAGTTTGTAACTTTCAGAAGAACTTTTTCTTCAAAGCGTCTGAATATCTGTGTGACTTTGTGTAATACATTATTTCCACAAGGCAAAACCAGGAATTAGAGTTATGAAAAAGTAGATTCCATATATTCTGAAGACATATCCTCTACTTATATCTATCCTCTTTGCAAAGATACTCTCCTTAATCCACCACTATCAACTTTCGCACTGACTTTCTGATACCAATATTAATTTACTTTTTAAAACAACCAAATCTAGAACGACGTCCACATTTTAAACAGTTTCCTTTGAAAACATGCTTATTTCTAAATTATTTTATATATTTCTCAACGAAAATATGTTTCTGAAATAATTGTCATCGCTCTTCTCAGAAATCTCTAAGGAAAAAAGAATCACCGAACTATATAAACTATATAGAATACCTGGAAAAAGAGATAAAGGAAAGGTGCAGAAGGCAGAAATTTTGTATATATTTCCAAAACTTCGTGAACTGTCATTCTACTCTACTCAGCTTTGGTGAGGCCACACCTTGAGTAATGTGTCCAGTGTTGGGTCCCTCACTACAAGAAGGATGTTGAAGGACTGGAGAGGGGACAGAGGCAGCTACCGAGCTAGTAAAAGATTTGGAACACATGTCCTATGACGGCTGAGGGATCTGGGGCTGTTTAGCCTGGAGGAGATTGATCGAAGACCTTACTCTCTATAACTACTTCGAAGGAGGTAGTAGAAAGGCAGGGGTTGGTCTCTTCTCTGCAGTGGCCAGTGATAGGATGAAGGGAAATGGCCTTAAGCCATGCCAGGAGAGATTCAGGTTGGGTGTCAGGAGGAATTTATTTCCTGAAAGGGCTGTCAGGCACAGGAACAGCCTGTGCAGGGAAGGGGGGTTGAGTCCCTATACCTAGAGGAGTTTAGAGAAGGGTGGATGTTGCACTAGGGGACAGGGTTTAGTGGTGCTGATAGTACTAGGAAAAGGTTGGACTCAATGATCTTGAAGGTCTCTTCCAGACAAAACTGTTCTGTGATTCTATGATTTTGCAGCCTGGCAACACAGTTTCTGAAAATGAAGAGTGAGAAAAAGGAGGAAAAGATCATCTGTTAAATTTGGTATCCAGATATATAAATTTGTAACCTTAAAGCCTTCTAAATATTTCAGTCAGGTAATGAAAGCGTGAGAAATATAGTTGTGTCTGAGCAAAAACCTCATTTCTACTTAAAACTGGTAATTTTCAGATTAAGATCACTTAATCTGAAAATGAATAATTTCATTGAAAATTAAGAGGGCAAAACATGGTACCAGAAAGATTTGCTAAATATACATTGAGGCCGGGAGTCATTAAAAAAGTAGGAATTACATGTATATTTTATTTATTTTTTGGGGGTTTGTTTTGCTTTTGGTTGTTGTAGGGTTTTTCTGGGTATTTTTGTTTGGTTGGGTTTTGTTGTTTAGGAGTTTTTTGTATCCTGGAAACTGTTTTTACAAATGTAACTTTTATGGTGCGTGTTTCAGACCTTGTAGATAGTTGCAAATAGACTCATAGAATCATAGAACAGTTTTGTCTGGAAGAGACCTTCAAGATCATTGAGTCCAACCTTCTCCTAGCCCTATCAGCACCCCAGGGGCCAACGGCATCCTGGGGTTGGTCAGAAGGGGGGTGGTTAGCAGAAAGAGAGTTGTTCTTCTCCCCCTCTACTCTCCACTAGTGAGACTACATCTGGAGTATTGTGTCCAGTTCTGGGCCCCTCAGTTCAAGAGAGACACAGAGATGCTGGAGGGAGTCCAGTATAGAGCAATGAGGAAGATGAAGGAAGTGGAACACCTCCCTTATGTGGAAAGGCTGAGTGACCTGAGTGTCTTTAGCTTGGAGAAGAGGAGACTGAGGGATGACCTCATTAATGTCTATAAATATGTGAAGGGTGGGTGTCAGGAGGATAGAGCCAGGCTCTTCTCAATGTCATGGACAATGGGTGTAAGCTGTTAGATAGGAGGTTCCATATAAATATGAGAAGGATCTTCTTCACAGTGAGGGTGATGGAGCACTGAAACAGGCTGCCAAGGGGGGTTGGTGGAGTTTCCTTCTCTGGAGATGTTTAAAACCCACCTGGGTATGTTCCTATGTGACTTGATCTAGGTGATCCTACTGTGACAGGGGAATTGGACTAGATGATATTTTGAGGTCCCTTCCAATGCCTGATGTTGTGTGTTTCTGTGAATCTGTGATGTCTGAAATGGGGTTTGACTTATTTGGCAGTTCCCAGTCTCCTCCCACACAGGTCACCCCTGTAGCCCCCTGCTACTTAAACCCTACAATTTTTGCTAAGTGCAAAGACAGAGTTGATTGAAAATGATATTGCTGATTGTTGTAAATTAATTTAATAACATACCTGATTAGTACTACATATTTAGCCATAAAACTGCAATCAGGAGTTTAAGGTTCAACATTGCAGTGCCTAAATACCCTGTTATTTAGTGGATATTAACTTGTCATTAGGTTTCTGTATTGCTTATCCACATATTAAGAATAATGTGCTCCAATGAGTGAGAAGCAGAGTTTAGATAGGCCATAGCTTTCTGCCTCAACCCTAGACACTTCACAGCCACATAGGTTCCTCTAGTTGTCATGTGGTCATGAACATTAATTTCAGAAATAATGTGACACACTTGTTAGATATACATCTGCCTTCATAAGTTTTTTTACTCTTTAGCCACATAAAATATTTAAAGTAAATTTTAAAAAATCAAAAAGAAAATAACATTGTAATATTTTCTAAAGTTATCTGCAGAAATTCCAGCAAACCTTAAAAAATACACATTTAAATGTGGGAAGGTATTACTATTCTTCATTTATACCAAAATAATAACAGTATGGTTTGGACTGAGTTTCCATTTTCTAAATACATCCATGTCAAGGTCTGTAATTAAAAACACAAGAATTTACTCAGAAAAATAGACTGACTAACCTCAAACATCCCAGAATCACAGAATTATTGAGGCTAGAAAAGACCTCTGAGATCTTCAAGCCCAGCCCATGACCTAACATCACCACATCAGCTAGACCATGGCACTAAGTGACACATCAAGTCTGTCCATAAACACCTCCAGGGATGTGACTCCACTACTGCCCTGGGCAGTCCATTCTAGGGTCTGATCACCCTTTCCATGAGGAAGGGCTTCCTGATATCCAACCTAAACTTGCCCTGGCACAGCTTCAGGCTATAGTTGTCTGGAGAAGAGCCCTACTCCTAGCTGTCTACAGTTTCCTTTGTCAAAGGTCCAATTTTGTTAGCAATGCCCTAGAGGAAGATTTTCGCAGGTTTATTTGCAGCAAAATTATTTCCTATAGATTGCAGACTATTCAACTGCAATTTCTTTGAGAAGGTAAGGTAGTGTCTTCAGGGATGATGATTGAATCTTGTAAATGTTTTTGTAATAGTGTATTGGGAAGTCAGCTTGTTCTGAATAGCACTTGGGAAGTTCAACTTCAGAAAAGTGAAGCTGTATAAAACTTGACATTATTTTTTTATTATTATTATTTTCACAATCCCAAAAAATAGCTGAACAAAGTGTATTTCTGGTTTTGTGAGCATAGTTGAGCTACCTAAATAGAAGTGAACTCATTTAATAAGTGGAGTTCAAATATACACCATAAAGCTGTATTAAATATTAACTTTTAGGCAAAAGAAACAAAATGCAAACTAGAAAATGAGACTCTGTTTTTGTATCATGTGATTATACAATACAGATCATACAAAGGAATAAAACTGGAAGTAGTCATTACAGATTGAGGCTAATATAACTCAGGAATAATTGAACTCAAATATCAATGCAGCAGCTCTTCTTCTCTTGTGAAGTATCAGGTCTAATTGCTACTTCAAATTTTGTATTTACTCTCTCAATATAATGATGGTTAATTGGCTGTATCATGACCCCTCTAGTGGGTCTATTACTTGGCTTAAGAAAGTAACCTTAATGCGTTCCACAAAACTCCTGGATGAGGGTCTGCCCAACATATTGGACTCTTTGTTCTCAGAAGAGATTCACCTACAGCTAAAATCGGTGTCTTCATCCTCACGGATGTGATAGAGTGGATAGGCCTTGTGGACCTTGGAGGCATTTCTGGTGTTGATGGACTGTCATCCACATCCTCCACTGACTGGTACTGCACATCCAGAGGCTCATACCTGATATACAGAGGCACCTGCGAGGGTGAAGTGGGTGAGAAGGGACTTTACCTGCTTCCCTGAGAATGGACTTGACTTCATTCACTTCTTTCATTTAGGCTTTTGCCTTCAGCCTGGTTGGAGGAGAATGCAAGGTCCTCTTGATCTTGGGTGTTTCCTGTCTCAGAGAGGGCAGAGCTTGGATCCACCAGTATTTCTCTTCTCAGTCTAGCCTAATACTGCTTAACCTCTCTGCTTCCCCTCACAAGTCTGCCACAAGACTGAGCAAATTCAGTCACACCACACAAGACAGCTCTCATAGTCATCATACATCACCAGTGAAAGGCTCTAGCACTGCCATCAACCTGAGATGTGGACAGCTGCACATGGGACCTCTATCTGGGTTGCCACATCCATTCTGGTGACTGTAGGGCACAGAGCTTCCTGCTGGGTGGAGACCATAGCTAAGCTCCTTCTGGGAGGGGTGATGACCACTAGTTGAACTCATGTCATGAATAGGCAAAGCCTTCAGCACCCTTCTGTGGGAACCACTGCCCATGCTTTCACTGAGGGTCTGTTTTCCCACTCTGGCTGCAGTGCTCTTGAACAACAAAGGCAGATTCCTACCTAGGCAGTTCCCTGCCCCAGGAAATCCTCAAGAAACTTACTGTACACTGAGATCTACTGGTCTGCTGAAGGCTGGGCCAGCTTCAGAGCAGCTTCCCTCGGCAACTGGCAAGTTCTTCTGGTAGACTAACCGAAATTAGCATTAAATCACTTGGTTTAGTGCCTTTTTAGTTTCATGCGTGAAGAATCAGCTGAAAGACAGTCAAAAATGGCTAGTGCACATGAATAAAGGGCTTGTAGAAAGCCCTGCAGGTAACACTGAATTATGTCAACAAAATCCAGAGTAGTTCTTGAGTTAGAAAACCTGACAAAGTAATACATCTTTAGGCCAATTTGACATCATAGCTGGATGGTGAAAGAGGAGCTTAAATAGCAACAGCTGCAAACTGTTTTTCTCTAGTATACATTCTTTAAAATAGTTTTCTAGTTAGTATTATAAGATTTAAAAGTAGTATAATATTCGGAGAAAAAAAAAGGGGTAAGGAAGAAGATGAGATAAATCAACCTGCACATACAAAGGTGACTTCGTGAATCACACACAAAAAATATAGTATTAATTTTTGGATGTTAAAGATAGCTGAAAACATCTTCAATGTTAACTTGATTTTTAATGTTTTAATTGCAGAAAGGAATACCTACATATTTTTAGTAAGTCTACGCACACTTTCACTAATTTACATTGCTGTTTAATTAGTGTTTCTGTGATTTATTTCTCTATTCTTTTGCTAGGTAAATAACACAGATTTGGAAAATGATATTTTATTTTACTTCAATTCTTTATAAGACTATTCATCAGTTACATTTTCATTAATATACTGTGCAGTAGGATGAGGTAGACCAACAGGAACAGGACATATGTGACATGTTAAGTATTTATGGCTCTTGGTCTGTCATAGCTGTGATTCTCTTAATGTTACATGTGAGTAATTACTTCACTAGAGCCAAAGGATATCAACACTGATCCCATATATCTTTTCCCTGGTCACTCAATGAAACACAGTAGGGTACACTTCCAATACTTTCTGTACTAAAGTAATGGCTGCTTCTCCATGATGCCAGTTTTCAGTTTTATGTAGCTTATTGTTCTTAAAAGATATTTTCATTCTAACACATTGAAAATATTTTCAAATGAGATTAGATCACACAATTTCTGAGCTATTTTGTAAACAGGTCTATGCACTTTTTAGGCTATTACATTTATCCTTTGCTCCTATCGGGTTTTTTTGGTTTATATTTTACATCTTATCCTTTGTTTAGCTTCTGACACACAAAGAAGATCTGAATCCTAAAATTTAGTGTTACTAAAAATAGTGCTCTGCTTTAGAAATATAAGAATATTCATTTTGCAGCATCAGATAAGGTTACATATATATTTAAACATGACTGCTGCACACAGATTACGTAATTAATCAGTAAGCTAAAATGCGTGGGATAGATTTATGGAAGTGCTCCAGACAACACTCTGAAGTATTCTACATATTTTCAGGTTGGAATGGATCCATAAGGATTAAGTCCAGAACCCTGTTCCTTGCAGTACTACTTAAAAGTCAACCATAAGACTAAAAGCATCATTGAGATGTGCTTTGGATTCTGACACTTGACTATGTCCCTGGGGAGTCTATCTCAGTGATCAAGCACCCTCTTAGTGAGGAATCTTTCCTACTGTCCAGATTGAGCTTCCCCTGATGCAGATTCATTCCATTTACTTGTATCCTGTCACTGATGACCAGACAGAGGAGATCAGTACCTCCCTCTCTGCTCCCTTCATGAGGAAGTTGTAGACTGTGATGAGGTCATCCCTCAAAAGTATTTTCACATATGTACCACAGGTGACCTTAGGAGCTATCGGTAATTCTTCCTGTCTCTTTTTGCTGAGGGTTTTTAGCCCAGCATGGGGGTTACAGACTTACAGGAAACAGGCTGTTCATGCATTTGGCATCTGGCTTATATTCACTAAAATACAACATATATGTTACCCAAAGAGCTTGTGGAGACTCCATCTTTGGAGATACTAAGTACCTAACTGGACAAGGTCCTGGGTAGCCTGCTCTAGATTATTGTGCTTGAGCAACTGTGAGGGCAGGCTGGATGAGATAGCCTGTAGAAATATTTTCCAACGTCAACCTTTCTGTGATGTGGTGAAGTGCAGGCTTAAGCAGACACAGTGTGTTTCAAGTGTGGTCATTCTCACAGAGCAGCTTTTGCATCGTGGCATGCCCAGGGGGCTAACTTTGCTGGAAAAAGACTTCAAGTGCAACAGTTATGTGGTGAAACGGTGGTCAGGAAAACATGAGCACTACATTTGTGTTCTTACTGTTGACTAAGTCATGTGATTTTTCAAACTTTGCTTGTAAGCCAGTAACAGAACCAGGGGTTTTTACTGTGTGACAGAAATAAAGCCTTTTCCCCTTCTTCTAGCATCCTTTTATTTCCTCACCTGAGCCAGTCTGACTCGCTTTTTCTAATTTTATTGTGTTCTTTCTGTATTTCTACTAACATCCCCTTATATTTAGCACCTGTCTTCTATAAATACAATTTTATTTCAATCACTCCATCTTCCTTTCTTCCATTTATTTTGTTTGTTCTACTAAATTTCTTTGTAAGCCACATAGTATATTGGCCTCTGTGTTGATATGCCTTTTGGCACATACTGCTGTTAAGAGCAGTGCAGGTTACCTATGACCTTCACTGACAGGTACTGTTGAGGTTGGAGTTTATGCAGCATAATGAGGAAAGAGGGAAATCTTCATTGTCTTTTCAAAATCTTTTGATGTCAGAAAGAAGAATTAAAAAGAAATCCAGCTGTCTTCCTGAAGTGTTTTGTGAATGACATTGAAGCTGACATGAATGAGAATAATAGAAGGGACAAATAAGTGATTTTCACTACTGTGTGACTAACTTCAGTTGACTGATAGAAGAATAAAAACTTTTATTTTTAGCTTCTTTTTAATTTTTCCTACTTCTTCCACCTACCATTGATTGCTTTTTATATCACCTATCCCATTGTTTCACATTCTCACCACATGTTCCCTCATGTTTATGCAACTCTGACTTAAATGTCTTCATCAGAAACAGTTTTCCACTTCAGAGTTGCTTGTGGTTTTTTAGATTTTCTTCATTAGCTGGTAGTAATTAATATCTCAACAGTGTAGATACTGGACTATACTGTACTATAGATTGCTGGACTTAGTGATCCCAGAGGTCTTTTCCAGCCTCAAAAATGCTGTGATTCTGTGAGTTTTATTGTAGATACATTTTCTGAAGTATTTAAAGTACGTTATATACCTATCTTGAATAGTACTGTGTGAGGGGAGAAAACATTTTTATGGCATCTGATGTTGTCTCTTGTTATTGACTATTTGCTTGCAGATTTTCTAACATTTGGTATAATTCAAACTGTAAGAGTTGGTCACCTCTGATTTAGTGTTCTCCAGTTACCTCCATTCTTTCCCTTAGAATCATAGAATCATAGAGTCGTTAGGGATTGGAAGGGAACTCCAAAGATCATCTGGTCCAATCTCCCTGTCACAGCAGGATCATCTAGATCAAGTCACATTCCTGTGACTTGATCTAGGTGATCCTGGAACATATCCAGGTAGGTTTTAAGCATCTTCAGTGAAGGAGACTCCACAACTCCCCTGGGCAGCCTGTTCCAGTGCTCTGTCACCCTCATTGTGAAGAAGTTCCTTGAGATCTTTTAAGTTTATATGAGATATATTTTTAGAATTATATTCAGAAAGCTATAGTCATCTTTTAAAGTGTCATGGAATCTTCTGATATATTGTGAAAGGAAGTTTTATTTAAAATTATTTTTTCTATAGCTATATTATTTCTATGTTATATATAGAAAATACATTGCCTGTAACTATATTTCTATAGCTATATTTTATTACAACTATATTATTTATATTTCTGTAATGAAAATATATTGGTTAATTAAAATACCAGTCAAAACCAATCACCTCTTATTCTATGTATTTATTTGCAGATATAGATATATTTAAAATAGAGAGTGTTTCATCACTCTGATGGCCTGGTTACTCAAACAAACAAGTGATAGAACTGTGAAAAATTGCAGAGGAATGAGATGAAAAAATTTAATATTTTGGCAGTGCTCAGAAGTGCCACGGACTTGTAATGCTGGCACAGGGGTAGTGTGTGATTCTAAGTACAATGACTGCCAGTGAGGAGCAGCATTCAGTTTTCTGTCCTTTGAAGAAAACTCGGTGAGGGTTGCAGAACACAGCAGTATAAAAGGAAGTACCGTGGATTTTTTTTAAACACCTAGGATGTAAAGAAACCTAATCTTACCAACGGTTAAATCTGTGGAGGACAGGATGTATTAATCAACAGACAATGGATTTGCATTATTTTACAAATGTAGAAATAGTTTCTCTATTCTGATAAGAATAATGGAAGCATGTATTGTGTTAAGTCTATTACTATTAGATTAGTATCTTCATTTTCTTTCGCATTCATTGTGTCAAGAGATAATATACTTCTGAAGTATAACTTTTATATGAATTCTGTCAGCTTCTGAAATAGATCTTTGTGAGTCCTGAGCAAATTGTTGAGGCACTAATGGCAATAGGTTACCTTGTTGTCTATTTTACAAGTCAAAAGTTTACATATATTTTCGTCATCTATGATACTGAATTTTCATGTGTTCTTATTCAACTCCCTCCTCTCACTCTTTTTTGTTTCATAAAATCATGAAATCAAAATGAAATCAAAAGATTTTCATTTTATCATTTGCTTCTTCTGATATAGGCTTGAGAAATCATCACTCCTAAATCATAAAGCTTTATAGAAAAACCATAAAATTTTATAAAACAACCATAAGAGTCTTTGTTGGACTGATGGTGGACTTGGAGATGTCTTCCAAACTTAAAGATACTATAATTCTATGATAGAAAAAATGTTTACAGGCACATAGGGAAGGTACCTGTTGATAACAAATGACGTGTGTACATAAGAGAGATAAAGATGAATATATTAATAAAGCAGATGTTTAAATATATAAATATTTAAATAAAGTAGCTTTATTTAAATATTTAAAATATTAAAGAAGTATGATGAGTTGGCTGAAACAACAAAACATACGAGCACATAGGTAGTGATTAACGCAGCTGTCAAGTCCTTTGATAACTTAGAAACTTGTTTTAACGTGCTCAAACAGAGTGTTCTTCAGAAGAATTTAAGGAAGAATGTAAGAGGGAAGCACTGGAAGTGTTTTTACTGCAGGTTGGACAGACAAAAAATGTTTCTAAAAGTCAAGAAATTTTGTTAGTTGCAAATAAATTGAGTCCTGAAAGATTAATTATTCCATTTGAAAGATTTAACATTGTCTATCCCCATATTGATCAGTTGTGGTAAAATAATTTGAGTTTGGACCTTAGATAAAAAGGGTCTAATTCTTCAGGCTATGCTTAAATTTAATGGTGAAATGCATCTTCACAACACCAAGGTAGTGCCAAATTCCAGTGCAAATTATGTCTGAACAGCTTGTATTTCATTCCTGGCACAGCTGCTTCTTTCACTACTTTTTTCCCATGATCGAACTCTCCATCAACTTGAATTAAGTAGGGAGGTGTGGACAGCTGGCATTTAAATGTCAGCTACAGACAGCGGAGATTTCTCCTGGCCTGCACAGCCCTTTATTTTCTACCTTAGGTTTTTATTACACTGTCACATTATCAGGAAACACAAACAATGTTTTCCCACTCATCTGTTCGCAATTTGCATGCCTTTTATCAAAGCAAATAATTGTTTCAGTTAATTTCAGTGAGCACTTTGCCTGAACAGTGAAATGGGCCATAAATCTTTGTCACCTTTTTTTGTCGCTGTTATAATTTCCTGACTTTTCCTTTTCAGATTGCTTTATGCAACACTTATTATTGACCATCCCTATATTTTTCCAATTCTACAATGAATTCTCACATACTGTCTGAGACCACCTTCTAAGTGGTTATTGGCAGAAAATACAGCATCAAAAATCTGTAGTGAGACTCTCATTACCTCTATTCATTTTCTAAAACTGCTTATTCTTTGTCCCTTTCAATGCAAACAAGTTTCAAGACTGTGTGTAAAAGCAGTGGCATCAAACAGGATTTAAATCACAGAATCACACAGAATCTTGGAACACGAGGGATCGGAAGAGAGTTCGAAAGATCATCTAGTCCAATCCCCCCACCACAGCAGGATCACCTAGAACAAGTCACACAGGAACACATCCATAGTGTTTTCTAGAATTTCTAAGCACCTGCAACACAGGCTTTAAGATGAAAGTACCTTCTCTACCGTAAGTCACTATAGAATCATAGAATCAGTCAGGGCTGGAAGGGACCACAGGAACATCCAGTTCCAACCCCCTGCCATGGGCAGGGACACCCCACCCTAGATCAGGCTGGCCAGAGCGTCATCCAGTCTGGCCTTAAGCACCTCCAGGGACGAGGCCTCAACCACCTCCCTGGGAAACCCTTTCCAGGCTGTCACCACTCTCATGGTGAAGAACTTCCTCCTCGCATCCAGTCTAAATCTACCCAGCTCCAGCTTTGCTCTATTCTCCTTAGCCCAGTCGCTACCTGATATCCTAAAAAGTCCCTCCTCAGCCTTTTTGTAGGCCCCCTTCAGATACTGGAAGGCCACAAGAAGGTCACC